>JAUMHH010147767.1:0-20156 GCA_032359455.1 Chlamys rubida | reverse complement strand
AATACAATGTCCTTCCCACGACAGTCATGGTCACAGCGTGATAACAGTATGGAATATGGAATACAATGTCCTTCCCACGACAGTCATGGTCACAGCGTGATAACAGTATGGAATATGGAATACAATGTCCTTCCCATGACAGTCAGAGCTTCTGTAGTATTGTCACAAAAGATCATGGTTTTTTAAATGTCACTGATTTATACTTTAATGAATCAGATTTATAATAAAATATTTTGCAGAGAAAAAAGTTAGTATTTGTAAAGTCTGAGAATTAAAGCATAGCTCTGATATATTTTAATCGGAGACATTATTCCACCAGTAACATCAGTTATTTACAGTCTTGAGAAATTCCAATCTCATGATGAGAAAGTATGTTTTCAAGATCAAGAATCAGGATTTTTAGGCATCTAAATTATAAAAACTTAAGAAAAATTCTAAAAGCAGCTACCTTAAAAAGAACAGAATTTTCAACAAAAGAAAAAAAAAGACATGTTGGTATTTAAAATTTCACAACTTACAAATTTCTTGACATAATCTGAAAAGATTTCTTTTCCAGCAGAGTCATACAAAAACAGCTCCTGTAAAACACAGAAAATATACACTCAATGCCACTACATGTACCACTGAAAACCTTTAGTTCTCATCATTTGAAATCTGTATATGATGTTGAAATCATCTTAGTATTTTAATACATAAGAAAATTATGTATCTTTGTACCGACACCTGATACAAGTAACACTAACAACATCTTCACAAGGAAGACCAAATTACAAAATCCAGCCATTTTATATTACACTAGTCCATCATCATTAAATGTACTTGTAACAGCTGATAGAATTACAGTGCCTACCACTGAATCTCTGGTTTCTGGAATATTGACTGATTTTACCAGCAACTCGACACCAGCAGTCTGAAAAGATAACAATCTTACATTATTTACTCACCGACAAAATAAAACAGAAGTCTTACACTGATGTATACAACACCATTCATTGTCTTAAAATTCACTCAAATTCAGAATGTTTTAATTCAACCAGCTACATGTAGTATCCTGAGAGAAATGACCAGAGAAGCATATAAGTGTGTAAAATAAATACAATATGTATTAGTTAGTAAGATCATGTAGCTGAATCTCCCTAGATTTTATATTACCAACATGAACATATTTTACACCTTTCGTACAGCAGAATTTATTTGTGGCTTTGATTTGTTATTTCATACAAAACAACTCAGTGTATACACACTTTTACCATAGCCAATGTCAATATTCATATAACCTACTCGTACATATTTTACACCTTTTTGTACATGTATACAGTTCACTGGCCATTTGACCAAGATGACAGAGTAAAATATTGTGCCAGTCATCGAAATGTCACATATAAAAAAAAATCTGGTTGTCAATGTGCTACATGAAAATATCTACAGTCTATATTTACCAACTTGAAGAAAAGCTTAGAAATAGGTGGAGGGATACAAGGCAAAGTAAATGTCAGTAATTTTACAAGAAATCCCAGAGGGATCTTGGCACCTAACATTGTAAGATCTTCATTTGTTCTACGTCAGTTTGATTGTTAATTTTCCCTTCATTTCTCTTCTTTACCCTTATCTGTTGGATTGATAGTCTTACCAATAATTATATCTTGTGGTAACTTTTAATCAAAATTTCTGTGATGCTGGATTTGAGAGTGTCCTTTTAAAGTGAGGTCATTGTTCATTATTTACTTCTTTAAAAATAATGACAACAAACTTGAACACCCACATTAAAATGTCAAATTATCCTTTAAGTGAAAATTGAAAATTAATGTGACAAGAAAGGCTAACCCATGACAGAAGATGTATGTTGCTATTTATATATTTCCAAAATGTTTGTTCCAATTCTACATTTTCAACATGACTTTTTTGAATGAGGATAAATAAGGTGTTGAAAAAAGAGAAATCTATATTTTTAAGTACGAGTTGGAACCTTGGTTATTTTATATGAAAAGAGACATTTTTTTATTTTTTTTTCAATACACCATTTATAATGCATGTATTAATATTTGTTACTTAGAATCTATGGATAATCAATTGCGATGCCACTGTCATAGCAGGTAAGAAGAGCATGACTAGTGAATGGATACCCATTTTTTTTCATCAGCAGCAAGAGTTGTCCTCACGGGATTGCAGAGATTCAGTATGTGTCTTTGAATGGTCTGCTATGACGTAGATCAACGCAAAAACTAATAAAAAGGGCAGTTTTGAAATATTGTCCTACTACCCATGGTATATTAATTTTCCAATTTGAAGCAGATTGTTGGTTAGAGGTTTTACATCCTTGCCACAGCTTAGGTCATAGGAGTACATATGCTACAAAGTAGGCTTACCAGTAACGTTTGCTTTCTAATGTACAGTGTATGATGTTTCTACCATTGTTGTTATGAAATAGGCTAGGACTACCACTCAAATGTGACAACAAATGCACTGAGAAGCTTTCACAAGACATTTGTTTCGGTACCAAGATGTTTCAGCACTTATGTATGACATTTCAGTACTCCCAAAGTTATTGAGGTATATTCTAAGATTTTCTTGATATTCTTGATATTCTTGGGTACTGAAACCTCTAGAATGCACACAATAACTTAAGATTCTAAACTAAGATATCATTATAATACATTTTGTTTATGTAACGGAGGTTAGTATTTTTCAATACCTACGCTAGGAGCCGAACAAGGGACCTCTGGTTTATTAGTCTTGCGCTCTACCAAGTGAGCTAAGGAGAAATTCTCCCTAGCGGAGTCTGTAGGAAGCGGCCAGTATTTTACCAGAGTGACATACTCCCCCTCTAGGAAAGAACTTGTCCTGAGTTGTAGAGGACAATGTAACAGAGGTCATTATTTTTTTAAATGCCTCTGCTAGGATTCAAACCCGGGTCTTCTGGTTTACTAGTCTAACTGGTTCACCCGTTGTCAGTATGTGACCGGACGGAATGCTGTGCTGGGTACCTTCGGCATTGTGTTTCAGTTGAGATAGCACTATAAAGTCGGCATCAGATCTGACTATCACAAGGAGGCAAGTACACCAACATACCCTGTCTCCTGCACACTCACACACAAGCTACATACACTACACACATGGAGGCACGTCCTTAAATGACCTTAGCTGTTATTAGGACGTTGAGCAAAATTAAATCGGCTGTTAATGATGTTTAACAAAATTAAACCAAACCAAACCAAATTACCAGTCTAACGCTCTACCAATTGAGCTATCTGGTCAACATCGATTGGCCCAGTCCAATATCTGCTACATTTATAGGACCATATAACAAATGTATGCAGTACAGACAGGACATTGGTTCAGCTTGTTTTAAATTATTACCATTGTGTAGTTCTTTGCAAAGTGAGACCCATCACTATGAAACATCTGGCTGATAGAACTTTTCCCAACAGTTGTATCGCCTGAAACAATAAAATTCAGTACAAAATTTTCACAATCTGATAATACTGTTGCTCAGATAAGCTTTATCAATTCTGTTTTTGAAAGCACTGATGGTGGGCACAGACTAGCTGTGATAACGTAGCTTCTGACGACACACTCTTTTAATATGACTATCATAATCTGACTGAAGGAGTGTAATGGTATTGCCTTCAAAGTTGATAGACAGTTTCGCAAAATCTAGTAAATTATATATACAAACAAATGTAGTTTATTCATTTGTATTTCCAACGTTGTGTACATTGTCTTGCCGTTCGTGAAAGCTTTACCTCCTTTTACTTGCAGCGGTATATTTTGCACTGGTCACAAATTATTTCTGCTTTCTGGCAGCATAACACAGAAGATAGAATATTTTGCATACAAGGGTTACATACAGTACGTAATTTTAGCTGAAAGCTATCGTTGAAGTGTTTTGTGTGTGTTTTAGGGTAAATCATCTTGGCGTTTCTGATATATTGTGTCAGCCAGGGCAAAGTAGGCCCGTGTATTAATATCAATAATTCACAGAGAGCTTGCTCCATTATAAGGCATTATTTTAAAACCCACTACAGAGGAAACCGGGCATTAATGATAGTAATAGGTGCCACATTCTCTGGAAGACTGTTCCATATTTTAACAAATCTTATCGTAAAGTATTTCTATCTAAAGAGATGTGTCAGCTTGTTGCAGGATGATCTACTTGGAATTTCCTCTTTCAATATGCCGTGTTGAGACAGATTTCCATAGTTTTACAATGAAGCTTGAATACCCCCCTCCCCCAGCTATATAGCTCAATCGGCAGAGTGTACTGGACCTGGTAATATATTCCTAATAATACCCTTATAATTTATCTGACAACGTAGACCAAAATTATTCCATTTACCATCTGACATTCACCTAAAATAGAATTTAAAGTACACTGTTATTCTACTCCTATCACATATGAGGCCGTGTAGACGGATTTTCATTCCTTACAAACACGACGTTACACGACACAATATAAAAAAGTCTCTGTCGTGATAACCTCTAACATTGTTGGAGTTACTGTTATTCCACATATCCAATTCACCATTTCGATCGAAATTAGGCCCACTGCACTAAAACTGGGGTAAAACTGAGGATGTCTCGCTTGCTCAATTTAAGTGATTTGGAAAAATCAATTTACGATATAACAAACAAAAACTTCGACATTTTCTTAGTGGATATGGTGAATGGTTAAATACGTACCAACAATGACGCATTTTGCTCTGAGTGTAACCGGCATTTTTGCTCTTGTTGCTCTGCTATTTGTGCTTTGGAATGTTTGTTTTGGTTGAGAAACCGAGCACTGACTAAGCTGTGTATTTTGATTGGTCAACTCTTTTCCACCAATCGCAACCAATGTAACATTGGCTCAGAAAACCGGAAGTTGGGGAAGCTGGAAAGTTCATCGACGAAGCAACCTTACTTGTTGGTAAAATACGTCCAAAAATTGCAATGAAGAAAAAAGAAGCAAGCTTTTGGGGCATAAAAATGCAATATTTACTTCTGCTGAGCACAAAGTCCAAGAAGGATAGTGAATAGATAATCGGTCTTTTCTTCTGTAAGACCTTGTGTTTTAGGAGACGGATGCTGAATATCGTCTGATATCGTATATTTCATCAACATCGTAACGTGCTATGGAATATGTTATAATGAAGTAACGTTTTCGAAATTCCAGAATAAGTGAAAAAATATCGATGAAAATGCAAAAACCTGTAGATCGAAATTTTACCTTAGCAATGGAGAGAGGAAATCATCTCATATTGCCCACTGCTTTCCACCCAATTAACAAATACAACCAATCGCATTTGGTTTTTGATTTGTATATGGCAGTAGCTTCGGGAAGTACACAAGAGGCCAGGAACATCCTTTTATCATATCCACACGTTGATTTTAACATACCAGTAAAGGGGGCAACAGCTTTGTCACTGTCTCTTTACAAGAGACATTTTGATATTTTTAATCTATTGATGCGCCACTATGAAAAGAGCAAGAATCTGAACTTAAACAAAAGCAGCAAAGATCATTTGAACCGTGTTGAGCCACCTATTATTACAGCATGCCGAATGCATTTTCTTGAGGGAGTGGTTGCATTGGTAAATGCTGGCGCTGACATCGATGCAGCTGACAACTACAACCACACAGCTTTGTGGGTAGCATGCAGACAACAAATGCCAGACCTAGTGGAGTATTTGATTTCAAATGGTGCTAGTGTCAATAAAACCGACCAGTTCAACCGTACCCCACTTCTCACAGCCTTAACCTACAGGGTCAGCTCTTTTATCACGAAAACTCTTATTGTCCATGGAAGCAATTTACAAGGTCCGAAATACCCAATTGGTGGCACAAGCGCACAACATAATCCTCTTTTCTGGGCATCAAAGCACAAAGCTATGGAAATTGTCAAACTTTTGTTGTGTGCAGGTATACCGTTGTGGGAGATTCGTAGTGTGAGGCGAGCTTTAGTCATGGATGGGGACAATGATGTGGCTATAATAGGGCTATTAGATGCTGAAATCAACAACCCTCCAAGTCTCAAACAACTCTGTCGAATGGAAATCAGATCTTGTATCAGCAGAAACTGTAATGGGAAAGGGTTTTTGAAAAATATTGAAACATTACCACTTCCTGTTATATTAAAACAACATGTGAGTCTCAGAGTATTGTATATGTAAGATTTGTAATATATCCTACTGTGAAAAGATGAGTGTATATGTTGAAAGTGTATGTTGTGGCTTTACCTGCATGGAATGCCAAATGCAGTAATTTACCGGTACTTGAGACTGCCTAGATCTGAGTTAGTGAATAATTATAATTTTTCACTATATATGTACATGTACCGGTATGCTATAATTTTGGTGCAAATAAAACCACATGGGTCAACAGATATTTGTTGTAAATTTTGTAAAAAAAAAATATGGAACAGATTTGGCTTAGACACTAACTTCATAACCAAGAAAGATTGTTGATCTTCATTGGGAAAAAATAAGGCCTTCCTGAAAAGCTCGGGGCCCTGATGATCATAATGAGAAATGATTATTTCTCAGGTGCAGTCATGCTCTCATTGAAAATTTGAAACTAGATGTTCTTTGGAGGATTCTAAATTATTTGGAGTACATATGTACCTTGGTATTATTTAGCTGTTTTATTCCCATGTGACATTTCTAGATTTTTTCTTCAATGCCTGAAATTGTTGTCAGTGTTTTGAAACATCAGGCATATATCAGCCTGTCGTGAATTTTCGGGACACCAACCTTACAATAGATTAATGGATTAATGATCCATACAAAAATTCACTTAATGAAGTTTCTTGAAAAGATCTCCAGTGCTTCAGATGTGGTTTACTCACACGAGAGTTTGAAGTATACAGTATTGTAGATAAAATGTTTTCTTCAAGAATAAGTCTGACTCTTTATATTAAACATTGGGCCATTTTATACCTAAACTGTATACTCTAGTATATGTCTTTATAACAAAAATGATTTCCAGTTAAACTAAAACGAAAAAACTAACATTCTGTTTCATGTATTCACTGTTAGTAGAACTTAATTTTTGATGCCAAGATAAGGTGTTGATGTTCAGACTTTCTTCAGTCCTTGCCCAGAATTCGAAGGATATTGCATTTTTACGTGCTTTTGTCATAGTCAACCATGTACATGTATATGTATAAATATGTATGTTCTTACAAGAAAGTTGAGGGATCAAGGTTTACTTTATGGTGACACGTCTGTATATTTGATATTCTGACTGATCAGGTACACAATTTACATAAAATGATTGAAATAATAATTTCTTGAAAACACTATTTTATATACATTTATGATGTATTCCTTCATTGATATGTTTAGTACTATGTATATATTATATTGATATGTTTCAGGCATTTTTTATATCCAGTTACAAAATTAATGTTTTTGTACAATGCTGAGCCAGCTGTGTTGCTTGCCCATGAAGAAGTCCTTTATTTTTTGTGGTTCTGTGTGACATGATGATTCACATTTAAATTGATATTGAATTCATTATTGTTAATGGCATTCTTCTTTTGCATTAAAGCTTTCAATAGTACGTGTATTTGATTAATTTTGTGAGTGTTATTGGACTGTTGTTGAAAGTCGACCAAGTATTACATACACTATTTTTATGTTTATCTTTGTAATGTTAAATGCCTTGTAATTAACAAGATTTGTTGAGTTTATTAAAATTTGGATATAGCCATAAAAAAACAAATGTGTGATTTAAAAATTGCTGGGACCATTTGATAAAGTAAGAAGAAATAGAAGCACTCTTACATTGTTATGTTGTATTAATGTAGGCCAAAGCATACTGGTATATCAAGAAAAAATATTTTGTCCAGACTTGCCTTTAAACTTCAGTTTTCTCCCCAATACTCAATTACACTTTGTGTATGAGCTATGAAGGATAGCTTCAAAGCTCATACAAACAAATTGATTGAGTGCCCAGGTCTTTTCAGCCATTGTGGAAAATAAATATTGTGTGAAAGTAGTGACTGTTTGGGGACACAGATATTTAGTCCTGGTCTCATGATTTTCCTGACTTTCCCACATTTTTAGAAGCCACTATGTATTTAGTAATGGGACACATTTAGATAGACTTTGGCACACAGATGAATTGAGTTAGTCTTGAGACAAATTAATTGATAGCAGAAGAGAATCTGTTAAATTTATCCTTCAGTGACTGTACAATGTCATGGACATCAACCATGTTGGAAATAATTATATTATGAATACAACATAAAAAACATCGTAAGTATGTTTATTTAAAATTGTTCAATATAGCTGCGGTGATTGCTAGATGATGTGGAATTTGACACCAATTACATACACAGGCAATGTGAATCTGGTGCATGAAAACAGAAACCAGCTGATCAACATGTGGTAGTTTCATTGATTCCAATTCTGCAACCTTAGTAGAAATTGAAATGCTAAAATATTGGAAGTGTTTACATGAAAACCTGTACAATGTCCACAATGAAAACACATGCCAGTCCTGTACATGTTAGGTCTGTTACTGCTATTCCAGCTGTTAGTTACTTTGTATTTTTATGTATTCATTTTCTCTGTAGATGTACGGTATGCTGACTAAATTGGTGTTAAACAATTAGAAAACATACTGATTTCATACATGTATAAATACTTTTAAATGGTCCAAGTTTAAATTTGTGGAACAACTATTTTTCAACTTTTATTTTGTTAAAAAATGTTTGGAATACATGTGGATATTGCATGGTGTTTGTTAGTGATTTTGTAGTCTGTGAGAACTGATGTGAACATGTTGTCTGCTGTATTTGTTTAGTGCTGTGATCAATGGCTTGATTGTACAGGTAGTAACAATAATGTTATGTCTCTAAGATTTATATTTCATGATTTAGCATTAGAGTCAGTATGTATTTACAAGTGTAGTGGCTCATTGCATGACTATGGGTAAATGAATGTTCTGATATTTTCATTACTGTATTGTTAATAGAATGCCATTTCTTGTCATCTTGTTCATATACATTTGTAATGATAAGGAAGATAGAGGGAGTTGAGTGAACCCATACCAACCATGTTTACTTGTTTATGAGATCATTTACAGTGTTGTATGATTGTTTAGATTGTAACAGCATAATATGATTTAAAATTCATGCTAGTCAAAAGAATTACGTAGGGTAAAGTAAACCCAATTTCCATTATTGATATTCAATACATGTAATGGATGAAACATATAAATAAACCTTAGTTGAAGGCTTTAATTCTTTCATGGTCACACACCTTTAAATTTTTTCATCTTTATATATTAAAACCATGTTTTCGTTCTGAATAAACTGCTTTAAGCCTGGAATCTTAGTGACATATGCTAGGTAAAGGGATCAAATCATATAAATGACTGTTTATGTCAAAAATGAGATAGAACTATGTTTCGGCTTTACACTTCAAACTCTGATGTGAATGTTTGACTACTACTTAAATGATTTAGTATTCAGCATGTTAATAATTTACACACAACCCATCCTTTTTATGGTTTAATGGAAAATTCTGTCAAATTACCCACTTCATCAAATAGCCTGCACAGGGCATTTTCCCTTTGAAATATCATACAGCTCCTGGGCAAAATGCAAAAAATCATGGTACATGTACTATATTTGTTTGGAAAATGCCATGCTAGTATTAAAGTTGTAGCTAAAGGTATTCACAATTGACACATTAAGTAGTTTTTGTGCTGAATGTGAACATGTTTGTCTCATTTTTGACATGATCAGCTGTTTATAACGTTGCGTTCATAAATGCATATGTTACATATTGAAAATCTCGGTACAGGATTGTATGCTAGTGAATAAATGGTATGTAATGCAATAGGTAATTCATATGTTGTAGTGGAACTAGTTTCAGGAAGTTTTCATTTTGCATAAATAATCTTTATTGATAAGGATGTACATGTGTTTTGCTTTTTTAATGCTATTTTCTTTAGTCACAATAATGTACCAACATATCCATGGTGTTTCATAGAAGAAATTCTTTGCAAACATCTGTTTATGTTTTTTTCAATGTGATGGATTCATTGCTCTCAAAACAAACCAAAGATTATTTTAATTGCGTTTTTTTATTGGTGCTACATTGTAGTTTATTTTAAAAAGATTTTAATCTTATGTGAAATAAGAAAATTGTTTTATTTTAATGTACTTATGAAAATGCCAGTTTGCTTCAACTTATTTGCAAAATACGAAATGTACAAAAATCTTGAAAGAGTGTTCATATCATCTAACATGTAATGTTTTCTTACACATATTGAATAATTTCATAGGGTGCACATATTTTGGTAAATGGCTTATTACATTATTTGACAAGTTCAATAAAATTCCTATTTGATGTATATGTGTGTAAACTCATTTCATCATATGACCTCATTATTAGAAAGAAAACAAATTGTCCCCAGCTGGAAAACATAGACTTATGATCATGATCACCCAGAACAGTAATTCATCAGAATACCTGATGTTAGCTTTATATTGATTTGCTAAATAATCCAGTATCATGATCTGCATATTGATCAAACTGAACCGAAATCTTGTCAGTTTTTGACTGGAGGGCCAACACAATCTTCAGCAAGCAATTTACTTTTGAAAATTGTGAAAGATAATATTTTAATGTATGACTCTTTCATATTTGTAAAACACATGCATGTAGTTGGTGGATTTGTACATCATACAAATATTTGGTATTTTTGCATTTTTAGGAAATATTTGGGAAAATTGTGGTTATTTTTTTGTTCAAATGTTGAATATAGGAGGCAGATTGTTTCTATAACGACTGGTGCTTAATGTTTATTGTGTTGATCATTTCATTTTTAAGGACAGAAATAAAAAAAATATGAAAGTACATACCTGTATGCAGTCATTTATTTTGTTATTTTATATCCATCTATTGTCACGCCTGTGAGGTTTTATCTTGCATTAGATTCCATGCTTGGAACATAACTTGACTTCACAGTGAGGACGACAGTGATGAAGTAGACACCTAACTATAATCAGATGTGTTATACCATGACTTTCACCATGAGGAGTTTTACGTAAATGATTTGAATTTGATAATTTTTTCTTAATGACTAGAGCAAAAAAATTACATCCGACAGTAATCTACATATAGGGTAGCTTTTGGCTGCTGTCCGACATCCTCGATACTCCAGGGATTTTGCTCACTTACGCTCTCTGCACCCCTGGGATATGTCATAGGAAAATCGAAGGCACAAAGATAGCGGTTTGATTGGTCTCCTGGTATAAAAACCTGACCAATCGTCGGGCTGAAACCTGACCGTGGAAGAATACAGCGGAGCGACACTCAACTTCAAAGCCAGTCATTTTTACCGTTACGCAACCGCGAGACACTTTTGATGTAAACTACTCTTCTTCTCTCATCCACAAGGTTGTGCACTGAGCCTTCAATTTTGCTATGACATATTCCAGGGGTGAAGAGAGCGAAAGTGGGCGTAACCCCTGGATATCGAGGATGCTGTCTGACAGCCTTCTTCAAACCTACTGACAGGGGGACAGGCTTAGTGGTGTTCAGTCACCTTGCTGGGGAATATCCCCAAGCTATGACAGCATAGGCAGCAGACAGGATGTGACATCCTCTATCCTTGTTAGTCTCCCACTTGTTCCTGGGGTGGATGAGGGGGTAGGGGACTACAGGTTTTCACACTGTCCATCCATATGTCGAAAGATTTTGTCTGTGGCATATCTTTTGCTATTTCAGCTGAGGTAACCAGATTTGGTATCAAGTACTGTGACTTATGGTTTGACCTTTTGACTTCAACCTTTGAAAAAAGCTTGACCGGAGCATATACCAGGAAACTTGACCGGAGCATATACCAGGAAACTTGACCGGAGCATATACCAGGAAACTTTCGCCCAATCAAATATTCACCCTTTGCCGATAAAATCCTTGTTTGCCTAGTATTAATTTCGCCCTTCACATGTATTCGTGTACTATACTCTCGTTGGGAAGAACAAAATAGGCGAAAACATTAATATGCAACATAATTTTTCCAGAATACAGTATCTTCTGTACTATTTTAAATTGGAGTACCAGGTAATCAGACTTGACATGCAAGTACATCTCAGAATGATGGAGTTGGAGGTACAAAATGTAGGTCACTGTGACCTATGGTTTGACTTAACCTCAACCTTTGAAAACATTTGTCCGGGCTTATCTTTTGAGTAACCAGATTTGGTATGCAAGTACATCTTTGAATGGCAGAGAGCAAAGTTTGAGCAGGTCGCCATGATCTTTGAATTTGTCCCGTTATTGTCTGGGCATATCCTCTTTACTATTTCACCTGAAAGTATATCGAAGGATGGTGAAGTGCACAGTCAAGAAGTAGGTCCCTTTGACTTATGCTCTGACCTTTGATCTTAACCTTCAATTTTTTTTTTACTTCAGTCATATATCCTAGACTATTTCACCTGAATTAACCAAATCTAGTATGCATGTTTATCTTTTGATGGCAGAGTATATTTATGAAAAGAAGGTCACTGTGATATATGCTTTGACCTCAGTCATTGTAAATGTTTGTCCAAAGCTGATCTTTCTGATTTTTTCTACTAGAGTAACCAAATTTGGTATGCAGATATCCCAAGAGGACAGAATTTGCGGTTCCAAACAAGTCACTGTGATCTTTGATTTGACCTCTGATGGTAATTATTGGAAATTTTTCCCTATTCAGTATCATGATACTTTCTTTACAATATGTTGATCCTGAGATAGGTGTACAACTTAGTAAATAAAGAAATCATTACTGGTGGGGATAATGGATTGCATTGCAATACTTGGCCATGTTGAGGTTGGTCTGATCTGGAGGCAGTAATGAATATCGCCTCCTTGACCCTCTGTTGGAACCAGCGCGGGTCCTGGTCCAACACTCAGATGTTGTCCCTGCTAACTGTTGGATTGATCTTACATGAGGGCCTTTACAGGAGTCACCTTGGTGGTGTTTCGAACCCCATTTCTGTCTCCCCCACATATGATACTGGAAGTATGCATACTTTTAGAGTGTAGACGGCACCAGACAGGTCTAAAGTAGATGTTTTGTCTTTGGGAGCCACCAACATACCCCCGATGTCTTTGGGAGCCACCAACATACCCCCGATGTCTTTGGGAGCCACCAACATACCCCCGATGGTATTTGGGGTTCAGTATTAACTGTCAACTCCACCATGCAGTTTTTTCTGGTGATTATCTCCATACAAGTGTCATCATACAACAAGCGCACCAGCACTTTACGCCAGGTGAGCATACCTGATGGCAGAGGGCCCGTTTGCTCACCTGGATACAATATTTAAGCAATTATGGCATTGTATTCTCATCGAAAGTAATATAGGAAATATTTCCTATTCTGGGTTCCGTTTCTCAGCAACCTGGGCTAATATTTGATACCTAGGTCCAAAGGATGCTTCATAGCAAGTTTGATGACCATGGTACTTGATGGCTGGAGTAGGAATCCTGGTTGGAGCATTATAACAAAGGAGGATACAAAAACATTAATTCATATCAGATTAATTTTCGTTTTATTTGATGTTTGGGAATGAAACATTTACAAATGGAATGATAAAAATAGATACATGTGTACTGTAAAATAGCTCTTTGTACTTGCACATCATTAAAATATAAAAGGTACCTCTATCCAATGAATGAAAATCATGAAAATTTCATTATAAATAAGATCGTTAAAAAAAGGGAAAAGACAAATAATTAATAAATAAACATTCTTTCTTCAGATCAATGCTCACAAACACTGCTCATGCTGTTGATACATAATCCAATGTCACTTACACACTTCAAATATACCTTTTATTGAATAAAACCCAATAGACGCAGCTAGCTGTTGATGTTATCACACCATCTGATGATACTAATAGCTCTAAAAGTTGTTTTCAGGATGGCCCCCTTCCCTTTAGCTTTTCCAAAAGTTTACCATATATTTTATGAATGTTTTGGGGTCTGATTGGTTGTTTGGTTGAGAAGATCTGATATATTGTGATGTATGATAATGCATCACATGGTACTTAGTTTCTATACCAGTATACCATTTGTCAGCTACTGGTATACAACCTCCGCAACCTAAATACTACAGCATACTGTAAATCAGACATAAGGACTCTAAATAATTGCAAATGTAAAAAAACATACAGATACTTTAAAATGTCACTAGGGCCATTCTTGTTATGTGATGACATAAGAAAATCCAAACTGACCTGCAAAACCCATGGCAGGGAATACACCTTTGAACAGAGACATTTGATTAGATCAGTGCACTAGTTCAAGCATCTGTTAAATCTACAAGGCATGAAGTCTATCACAGTGGGGGATGTATTAGAAATTTCACACAATAACACCAAACTAATCTACTATCTGGTATATATACAGAAACATATACCTATCACATTTGACAATAAATGTATTTAACAATAAACAAAATATTGTTCTTAAATAATGCAGCAGTGTAATTTTCATATCAAGATTACCATAAAACAGTGAAATCATCATTGCCAAAAATATTCTTTATGTCATAAGTTATTTACAAAAGTTGTTTTTAGAAAACTGAAAATAAAGATATACCTATGCACATGAAATTACATAATTACATATATAATATGTATTATATATTGCATTACATATATACAAATAATTACAGCTACAATATATCATGTAATTGCATGTACATGTATCATAATATTTTCAAGTTACATGATAAACATTCCATTTGATTGTCATAGACTGAAGGTTAGTGAAATATCCTACTAATGAAACAGACCGGTCAATGATACACCCTTCCTTCCATGTAATCCTTACAACAACACTCTCTAGGTCAAATACATATTCCAACGTAACTGGTAGACGCTAACATGGATATTATCATTTCAGATTTGCTATGAAGTATTTCCCGTAGACTGGTTGTATATGTCACTGAGACAAGTTATATCCAATCAGTAAGTCACCCAACAGGTAATATTAACATAACAGCTGTAACATTGTAAAAACAGTATAACCACATTACCATGTCATGATTACTGAACATTCTTACATGGTACATTACTGCCAAATGTTTACCACCACAACAACAACAGATGACAGACAAAGTTCTCATGGTGATCCTTAATTCTTCACAGATTAGAAAAGCTAAAACTTGGATGTGTTACAAGTTTTCTTAATGGCTATAAGGTGTTGGGTTATCTCTTTAAAAAAATGCTGTGTCCATGATTGTTGTAATAAATAAAAGTAAACTGGTCTTTTAATGTTGTTATCAACCAAAGACTTCAATAATACAACTCATGAATGTACTCACCAGGTTCAGTTGTCAACCTACCACACAGTATGTCATTTCCCCACCATAAACTGGATTACCATAGAAAATTTATAGACAAGTTCATCTCACATTAACACAAAGAGAGACTTGTTCTTCCTTTAAATAGAAGCTCTTCACATGATTGGATTATTTATCAAGAACACAAATTTTGCTCACCAAGTTTACCTCACACAAACAACTTGCACAAACATTCCTCTCTCCACAACTCTTGAACATATTGAAGGGAAAGAGGAGACTGCAAGAGAACTCTAGTACAAAATAAAATTGTGACAACATAAAATAATGGTAAGACTGTGAAATTCCTATGAGAAATGATTGGTTAAAGTACAATATAACCACACTACTGAGGACATATTTTGGCAAATTATATTGTTATTTCTAGCATAACAATATTTACAGATTTATCAAACAATTGATGTCAGTACAAGTAATTGAGTTCTGGTCCATGAATAATGTCAGTTTAGTAATGGAGTTCCTGTCTATGAGTGATGTCTATGATAAATGTAATGTAGTCCGTGCGAACAGAATGGTTGTTTTAATGTACAAAAATATTCTCATGGCTTCTATGTCATTTTTGATAAGATGTAGGTGTGGTCCAAAAGATCAATTAAATTTATATCATGTACACATTTTCATCAATAATTAAAAAAGAAAAAAAGACATTCTCTCTATTTTTCAGTCCAATGCAAAAGTGGTCAGAACATTGGCTTGTTTTGTCACAGTAATGTTCTGAAAGACACTTTTTGGTTCACTGATATCACTCAAACATAAAGAAAGTAAACAATTTCGATAAAATTAAACTGATAGTAAAATGACATAATCTGTACATAATACATGTAAAAGCCACCAAAATTGTTTCTTTGATTCAACATTATAGGACTTTCACTGCACAAAAGTGTCATGAAAATGGTAGCTTTGCACTAAATGTGTCATTAAAGTTGTAGAAAATATAGAAATATTGCACTGAGAGCACCTCATTGTTTTGATAACTTCTGTCCTATATGTCCACTGTTACAACGTGTGTGATAACCTTGGTCCTACCACACTGCTACAACAGCTTCTGTGCTTCCGTAAAGTCTGTATTGTAATACTGCCGGAACACGCGTTCATCCTTACAACACATCATGGCATGATATGTATGAATTAAAAGTCTTGGAAAGCGTGAGGTAAAGTATAGCACAAACTGGTCTGGCACTGCTCCAAGGGAATTCTTCACATTGTCAGGCAGCTCTCGATAATGGTGTTTCTGCAATGGTTTTATAAAGATTTGTTACTTTTATTTTCATCATCTTTGTGATGATACTGTGGCAACAATACAAACAAGAGGCCCACGGTTACCTGGCAAGTAAGCATTTAACATGGGAAGACCCCAACATTTTGGTTCAATGCCAAACGATCCTTTCAAAACACTTGCCATCAAGTTCCTGTTAGTCAAATACCCTTAAATACCAATTTTCAGCCTAATATTGTTTAATATCTAAATTTTGTTATTTAGATTAGTTCTGTATAACTACAGAATTTTAAGAAAGATCTGTCCAATACTTCCTGAGAAATAGTGACAACAAACTTTGACCTTGAAATCCAAGATGGCTACCTTGAGACCATATATGTATTCAAATCCATGAACAAAAGTGATGGTACACAACTAGGCCTAAGGGAACTTTAAGTTCTTCCTGAGAAATAGTGATGACCAGAATGGTTTACAGACAGAAGGACAATTGGACCACTTGAAGAGCCAACCATTTGATCATGGTGGGCTCAAAAGACTATTTGACATGCTGTAATGAAAATCCTTGTTATACCTAAAACACAGGTTTTCATGAAAGTGCTTAAATACTGTGACAGGATTTGTTATAATGAAAAGGTGATTCATAACAAAAATGCTTGTTCTAACAAAAATGCTTGTTCTAACAAAAAGGCTTATTCTAACAAAAAGGCTTGCTTCATTGAAAAGGCTCAGTTAAACAGACTATTCTTAGTTTATGTGCTTAGTTATAAAGCAAGTTGTCTTTGATGGACATATTTACCATATAGGACGGGGCATCTTATCATCACAAAGCTTTGTTGATAAACAGGCCAGTTTTTTTCTTTATACAGTAAGCTAGATAATAACATCCTTACCTTGTTTCTCATAGCTCTGAGTAAGTCTCTCACATTTTCTCCTTTGTAGGTTCTAAATTTTCTGAGATCTAAAATAACCAAATGACACATTATAGGATAGCTTTTATCTAGGGAAACTTTTGGACAATATGAGACTGGCAGTTTTCAGTTATAAATATATCCATAATATTTACAGAACACCACCATACAATTATCTGTTTTACAGAATGCAACATTATGTTAGAATTAGTCCAAAAGTTGAAAAATACACAATTTTTTCTACATCATGTGAAGTATGATGCACACAGTAAGAGTGTTTCCGTATTTGTTCAAGTCTTCAGGACTTGTACAATCCTGTTTTCTTTCTAAGTCAATGTCATGAGATACCATTTACCATTTTGTAATTCTACTGTAATATTTTTTCGCCAGTCTCTCTTGATGACCTCTGACCCTCCTTCCTCCAGCTTCCGTACCACCTCACACTGCTCTGTCTCCTTCTCAGTCCTGTCACTCACATCCTAAAACACGGATGCCACAGACTCATGTCAGATCAGACATAACGGTTACTGCATTATCTATATTATTGTGGCCCCATTTTGGGTCCAAGGAATATTACAGCAAAAAGTCTGTAGAAGCAAAAAGTAGAGGCCCTTATAGTTCTAAATAAGAAATATGTTAAATTTGCAAATTTGTTTGCCCTTTCTTTGTCAATTTTACAGACTGTTTGAATCCCTATCACCTAAGCATGGTCCCTGCCAAGTTTGAATGAAATATATTAATCTGCTCTAGAGGAGAAGTCAAAAACATGAAAACTTTATGAACAGCAGATGTGAATGAATGAATAACAATTGGTGAGTTAAGCCTTTGTGATCTAAATATCAACCTTAGGAAATTATTACACAAATTATCCCACTCAGACAGTAGGTATTTACAATAACCATGTTATGGTTCAATAAATATCTTTGGTCCACTTTTCTTCATTGTAAATGTTATCAACAAGGATGACAAACTTCTCAGAAGACTTATTTGTTAAAGCTTGATACTTGGGATACAAGAGTGATCTTGCAAAAATAAATACCTGGAAGAACATCATTTGCTTTTCCCTGCTCCAAAAGAATGGGTGTTTTAATACCATTTTAGCTGTTGGTCTCCTGGCTGGTTCAATGCTCAAGGTCGCTTCTATTAAATCTCGCCTTACATAGTAATCTAAGAACAAAGCAGAATAACTTATTGTTTTTTTCTCTATTCTATAACTCCTCTGCTGCAAATTTCTATGCTCATTTAATGTAAATGCCAAGTGTTTATGATATGACAGAGCAACATCATCATTGGTTGGTATTTCCATGATTCTGTTGTGCTGCTATAAATTGATGT
Organism: Chlamys rubida; assembly: GCA_032359455.1. Classification (NCBI taxonomy): domain Eukaryota; kingdom Metazoa; phylum Mollusca; class Bivalvia; order Pectinida; family Pectinidae; genus Chlamys; species Chlamys rubida. The sequence goes on along the minus strand of JAUMHH010147767.1, from coordinate 1,349 downwards.
CGCAAGCTTTAAAAAGATTACATCAAAGTTATGATGATGTTCTGCTTGATGTATATGAAATTTGTTATTTGAATACTTGCCAAAGTCTTGCTTGGAACATAAAAAGGAACCTCGTCGAGATCCAATTTTATCAATTATAAAAGTTGATGATAAATATCAGTGACCTCTAAAAAGATTCTAGAATTTCACATTATCTATCCTTTAAATCAATATACTACTATGTTTTGGGATTATTTACAGGCCAGACAGTCTGTTGGCTATCCTACACCATGTTGCTCTATTGACTTGGTCTTTCTCACCTGTCACAGGTAAACTGTCTAGATGGTGATCTCCTGCCATGATATTGGCCTGTCGTCGTAAAGAGTCTCCAAACGGATGTTTTCCTTTAGTTAGTACATAAAAGAAGACACATCCAGAGGAAAAGATGTCAACGCTGCAGGTCTGAAATAGGAAACAAAATAGTACTTAATGCATCATGAGGATGCTTCGACAATGATCCTCAGGTAAAAACAAATCTGAGAGACAGTATCAAGAATATGTTACATAGAGAGATCTTATTCCTTTGTGTATTGGCAATGAATGTCTTTCAAAACATGACAGAAACAGGGACATTATTGTGTTTTTTTACCTAAACAACTTGCTGTTATATTGATCTGTCAAATGACGTTTTTTTTACCTGAACATTTTCTTCAGGTTTGTAAGTATAGTGTATAAGGGTTAAAAATCAATTTGTCAATTTGGTTGTCATTTCTTAATTTCACAACTGAGTGTACATATGCTTATAGTATTGTCAGCAATTTTATTGTTTCCAACTCGTACATATTTTACACTTTAGTGTACATACACTTTCCATGTCATTTGCCTGATAAAAGTGACAGAGTACATATTGCGCTAGTCATCAAAACATCACACATAAACATTTCACTGGTTGTACTAAATGAACCTGTTTACAATCAAATGGAAGTGTGATAGAAGTTTATGATCTTACAACTCTCTTATTCTCCTCCATCATTTCTGGAGCTATCCATCCATCCGTTCCAGCTGCTCCAGACCTGCGGGAAAATGAAATACGGCCAGCTGCCAACTTCTTACACAAGCCGAAGTCTGAGATCATGGCCCTCACCTCGCCCTTAGCATTGGGCTGGGACAGCAGTACATTGTGGGGCTTGACGTCTCTGTGGACTGGAAAAGAAACATCCCCTCTGAACAAACAGTTGTCACACGAAATACACATGCTTTACTATAACTGTAGCGTTCACATCGTAGCTGTATTGTTGTAAAAGTATTCACTGTGTAACTTTAGACAAGTGGAAATAGATATTCGTTCCATTATCCTATTGTATGTTCTA
>JAUMHH010147756.1:0-20157 GCA_032359455.1 Chlamys rubida | reverse complement strand
TTTTATGAGAAGGATCCATTTCCTGCCTTTTTGGTAGCTTTTGTTTGTAATGTTTTGTAATAAGACTTATATCAAATGAAGCCACTTACAAACGTCAGCCATATTGTTGATGTTTTGGCATGATCAAGAAACTTATAAAGCCGTTATATATACCACGTCTCTGCCTGATTAAAGAGTAAAATATGCCACGTTAACCTTCTATAGATAACTAGTATTAATATGATAGTATCATTCCATTTATGCCTCATTTTACATTTGATGAAGATTATCCCAGATACACTTTAAATGATCTTAGCTGTTTGATAGGACATTTAAAACCTTATAAAAACGAACCAACTAACAGAGATTTCTCCAGACTTTTCTTGTGCATACTCCACCCTGATGGGTTGTACATGTCGCTCGTACTTCTGACTTGTCCATGTCGTTGATTTCATTGTATTAATCCTCAGACGTAGAACGGTGTTCAATTTGCATGATATTACCAGGTTTATTCTATAAGTCTTTTTCGGTTAACTAGTTTCCTTTGTGCCAGAAAGTGGAGTCTTGACCCGTATTCATGAAACCATTCTCGTGCCCCCGTTCAGATTTTAAGCCGAATATCTTGTTCTTGTGAAAAATTGATAAAATATATAATCTGTCAATGATTTGGAGACTAAAAGACGAAAACCGTTTTAAATTACTCTATTGGAAGATTTTTACCGCTTTACTTGATTTCAGCGAGTTTCAAGAAAGTTGGTTTGAGCACTCAGAATCTATGCTTCGGCATGAGAACGATTTCATGAATATTAAAACGGACGGAGACTGTAAGTGGAACTCCGGTACAGGTGTAATAACTAATAATCTATCATAGTACAATGAGCAGATTGCAATTTAATCAGATACCAATTTGTTCCGAATTTCTAGTATTATATAGGTGTTGACTGTTATGCTAGTTATGTTTTAAGTTCTATATCGTTATTATGTAATGGAATAAACAAGGTATTGTATAGGTGCTATTTTGGTCAAATTTTCTGGTAATAAATCAAATCTGCACTGTGCTGGATCAAGTAAAAAAGATAACAATATCAGATGATGTATTTGGCAATAATTTTAATCTTTCGTTTCGCTGCCATTTTCTGAACATTTATATATAAAACAATTCTAACAACATCTAAAATATAACATATTTGTTGTGCAGGATGAGAAACAGGTCTGTTGTCTGCATCATGATCGTGTGGCTCCATGGCTATTAGTTACAGGGTCGTGTGCGTTGACTGTCATGGGTTCGATACAGAAACAGTTACTAGAATGCAACCTAAATACTAAACAAAACGAAGTTAAATATGAAGCCTTGAATACATGTACATATGTAGCTGTGTGTATATCAATATTGTGAGAACAGAAACGTGTTTAATGAAATTACTCCAGCATAGTATCCCAACATGAAAGTGCGACATCAGGGCTAATTGTTCTAAGACATTTAGAGCGAAAAGTACATCTTTTACTCAATATTTCCAGTTTGGATGAAAATTATTCAGTTGGAATCCAAATACGGAATATGAGTGCTCTATTTTGAATGTGTGCCTATCACAGACTTGTTAGTTTCACGTCCATACCAAATAATAAAAAGTCAGATAAATATAACAGTAAGAAATCCAGATGAGAATTTAAATGTCAAAATATGGATACTGAAAAAATATAGAAATACGAGTATTTGAGGTATCATAACGTGAATGTCATTTGGATCACATAAAAGCTTTCAATAACATTGTTCAAGAGTATCAAAACTATTACTTTCAAGGTTGTGAAGAAAACGTTATATCAAATAAACCATGACTTAAATTCGTTCCTCCAAGCCCTTATTTTCATGAATAACACGTTTCAATCCTTTAAGCACTAGGGCGTATTCAAAATGATAACAATGCTGTACCTGCCTGGTGATAACTCAAAATCTGCGTTAGATGAAGTTCTGTATTACACGTGCCCGACAGCAGCCCGGTGTATCGCTCACCTACCCGGTTATAACACGGGTGTGTTTAATTCGGTACTATATAACACGAATCGTTCATCTGTCTTTACTTCCGTGGTTGCAGTGAAACTGCGAATATGACTAATAAAATGACACAAGTGAAATGCATCAACAAAATAATTTGTAAACCTGAAACAGCAAAAGGTACCAATAAATATTCCCAAGTCGTAAAGTCAAACCGCGGACGAAAATTTGCCCACAAATATTTCATGTCATACAGTATGACAGATTTACATACAACTGCTTCTGATATATAGATACAAACGTCGACCTCCGAGCCGTTAAGTAACGAATACATGTAGTTTTTAATACAAGACTCATTATATATGCCCTAATGAGTTGCCATTTCCAATAACAAAGTGATCATATTTTTTTCTTTTGTTGTACATCATTAAATCAAACATAGACAACTGTATACACAGCGTTACGTCACTGCTATGCCGTATTTGAACAAAACAGAGAAGCATTTATACTACTGACAGGAGCATTGTTTCTTGACATCACCTGAAGCGACATTTAACAATATTGGAATATACAGTTTGCCATATAGACTTTACGAGATTATGTAATTTTTGCGGGGTTATGTAAATACAAATGTATTTATTAAAACCCCTACAAAACTAAACCTCTACGAATTCAAAACATGGTCAACTTTGTGATTGCCAATTGGTCCGGTTTGATTCCAATGCTGTAACAGTGCGCCGAAAAGAGCTTGAGTTATCAACATACAATTAAAATGTTCTTGAACCAACAATAAAGAGGAATTAATTTCTTTAGTTTTAATCTAGACGAGTCTACGTATTTGTTGATCAAGAGAAGCAAATACTACGAGGTATATTCTTATAATAGAATGATTGTCATTGCTTTGTGTATTTAATAAATACTTGTGAATGCTGATGCAACGAGAAACTCCCAGCTAAAGAGTGTTATCCTTTTGTTTAAAACATTAATATGTTTTACTACATGTATATATAAACAATATTTACATTTCAGATGGAATGAATCGCCATTGTTATTTTTAACAAAAATATTTACAACAAATATTGCATGGACGCAATATACCATTGTCATTTTCTCCCCAGCTTTCGTGTCGTAGAGTTGAGTCAAACTGGTAAGAGACAATGGATAAACGTCAAGGTAGTTTTACCTTATGCAAACATCAGTTCAGAATGCTTGGATTCATGAACACTGCACCACACCACTTGTCTTAATTGTCAATGTCAACCTTTGGTAGACTTCATATCTACTGCCCTGAGAGACCTACCCCTTTCGACATGGGGTCATCTAGTTCTATGTCTACCGACACAGTGGAAAGCAGTCGAGGAACTGCAGCTGAACTTCTATCTCTCTATGGTTTATATCACTGCTGATAAACTGACCGCGAGAAATCATTTTCGTTTCAACCAGATGTCAGCTATTTCAACCCGTTTTCAGCTGTCTATTCTTTATTTCACCCGTTTTAATCCACATCACACACAGTAGGTTCAAAAGTTTTTCGCCTGTTTGACCTGCCGCAGGAATTCCTTGCTTCGTGGATTTTCTTCACACTCCTGGACGTTATTTGGAGGAATGATCTCGTTGTAACTAAAACGCACACAAAAATATTGTATCAATTAACACTTTCTGTATAATATGAATAATAATAAAAGAGTTTGTAGTTTGTAATTAAGTGTCTAATGAAAGACATATTTAAATCTTTCCAGATAGATAAACGTATATAAGTATTATCCCAAAGCGGGAAATGAAAAGACGAACGTGAGACATACACATGCGATTGGACTTGTTGGGTTATAGATACACTATATATGCCAATTTTTATGTGCTTACAATGCTTCATACACTGTTTCGTTTTTCTATGATTTATCGGTGATGCTAGGGGCCAAAAAGGTTGAAACCTCAATTTGTTAAACTACTGTAGAAACAGACGAGGGGAGTGAAACTCCTTAATTATGAATTTTAGAAATTAGAGGAGTACTGGTAACTTAAATATATATTTAGATGCTTTGTGACTAAATGTATGGCAATATCCTGTCGTGTTCCTTTCTTCATGTGTTCAATAAGTTAGGGGGGATAAAACATGAAGTTGATTGAATAACTAAGTTTTTATCATTTCAAAAGTCATTGAAATATGAGAGATTGCCACACTGTTCTACTGTCTACAACTCACCGAGTCCAGTCTCCTTTACATATGATCCATGGACTGATATCTACTTTTTGGTGAAGTTCTGGTGAGATCTCGGGGCTGATGAGATTTGGTGTTCCTGCGCTTTTACCTCTGGTGATTAACCTGGTTGCGAAGTCATAACAGCAGTGCTGCGCCGCTAGTGTGTCCGTACCAGGAACAAGTTTGGATCGGATGCAATATTGTGCTGCTGGCTTGTAAATGGCCAGAGCCTCATCCGCCCCACTGGCGTCAAGCCACAGGTAATGTTGTTTCTTCTGCTTGTCCCAAACCTTCTCATTGTAGGACAGGTGAAGAGGGTAAGTACAAGGACAAGATGGCAGGTCTGTCTTCTCGAAGTACTCGGCGATTACCTCTCTGTTACAGTCCATCCACGTCCCACAGTTGTCTAACTCTGTAACAAAATAAAGCAATTAACATAAAAACAGTAATCTTTTCTCTGTAACCTGGCTGGATGTCAATAATTTCCTCGTCAACTTCTCCTTGGTAAGATTTGTAACACAATAGAGGGCAAAGTACATTGCTTTTTCTATTGTAACTAAAACAATAATCATTATATGACAAGCAAAACTTACAAAATATATTATCATCAAAGGAACTGAACATTGTGCGCGATATGGTTCTCCAAGTGAAAGATTCTTCAACTGACGTAGGTGGGCTTACAAAGAGCTTAAGAACCATTTAATGTTTATATGTAGTTTTTTGTTTTTGTGTCTTGGTTGCAGTTAGCTCCCTGTAATGTTTTCCTGTTTGGATGAAAATGCAATAAAGTTGAATTGAAAAAGAATTTATGATCATATAAATGAAATAGAATCATACGATATATGAATAATATTGTTGTAATGATATGTGACACTGAAAGAAAATAAATTGTATTATACTGAACAATTTGGTCGGAGACAACGTGACTGGTAAGGTAGACCGACCAGATCTTATTTGATAATCAGTGTATTCATCATTTCAAAAAACGAAAAATAACCTTAAAAAATTGTCACCGATTTTGTTACTTCTGTATTAACAATATAAATGCTGTAAGGGAAATCCATTTACTTATTTTTAATGGAAAACGTGATTAATCTCGGATCAAAATGTCATTGTTAAATTAGCAGCAATATGCTACTGGATTTTGACAAGGATATGTTATTGTGAGACGCCTAAGGGGAGACTACTCCACTTTCCTTCCATATTTCTTGCACCCAAAAAAAATCAATATTTTATTTTAGCCCTCGTACAGGTCCTCCTTTTCTGTCAAAAATGAAGCACACCACTTGCACCTGACATATAGTTACGTCATGTCATTTGTGACGTCGTTGTATCGTTGTATTCGTTAGAATTCGGAGTTAATACGCGTCTGTCATGTTTTTAATTGTTGTACAATTGTATCTCCCATCCACTTGGTTCCTGTGCCATCCACCTAGCTGTTTTCAACTTCAATTTCAACTTTTCTTACTTATTCATATGAATTCATTTTTAAACTTACCTGGATCAATGTAATCTTTGCCAGGAGGCTTCGGTACAAAATTGTCGTTTTCCCACAGATAGAAACTACTGAAATGTTTCTTGCCACTTTCTTGTTTGCCTGAAATTCAAATAAAAAGTCGATATGACCACATTCGAATTTTCTCCCAAAACAATGTTGTTCTTTTAAGATAAAGGGCGATTTTTCAGATATTTTTTTCGGGATATGAAAAAAGTTGATCTGAACGATAAATTCGCAGAGCAGTTTTTTTCATCATAAACCTACGGGATTTGTTTTTCTATTGCTTCGATTCTCAAAAGGTATTATATTTAAATACTATGAAAAAAAAATATGACAAAAATCGTTTAAAATAACATCAAAATTACACTTTATGTACACAACATATTTGTCAAAAAAGTATTGAGAGAATCAATAAAAGGGATTTGAGTATTTGGAATGAAAACAAAGTAAAAAAATGATATCATACAAAGAATATCGACACCTATTCACATGGAAAATATCATTGTGTAGAGTGGTATTCTACCAACTAATCTTTTTACAAAATTCAGCAGGAGCTCATTTCTGTAAATGGAGAAATAAAGATACGACTCAGCTGTTTGATAAGAGGGACACTTTCAACTTTGCGATCGTGAACTTTACCATTCTTGATAGGAACATCTATGCTTCCCTACCTACGGTGTTAACATGTCGCAGTTGTTTTTGTATTCAATAGCTTCCTCCGAATATAATCACATCCGTGATGAATTTCGACTGCTGACAGACAAACGTACAACACAAGGTTTCTGAAGATGCAGGTTGATGAAGACTACGGACACGTTTTATGGTTGCCATCATAATCTCATAAGGAAATTTGCTGTTTCTTATCGTGCTCTTTGGTGAGCCTCTACCATGCATTGATACGGATGAGTCTATTATGGTCTACAGTGGTAAAAGGGTTAATGGTTTTGTGAACACTTCAGTATTATCTTGTTGCTTTTTGTATCAACACTCGATTGTTATAAGATCTTATGTGTTTCGAAGACGTACGCCATCTCATACATACATTGTTGCTACGTGCTTAAATGTTTGAAAATAATTATGTAGTGTATTGATGATGTTCATTAACTTTGATTTTTATATAAGAAAGAAAAATCTGTAAAACATGCCAACGTCAACGTACCATTACCCTCACAAGATGGCGTGAAGCACACCATAGACTCCACTTCTTTACATGCCATGCCACATTTCCGGTTCCTCTCTTTCTGCCCAACTCCACATGTGATGCTACATGGTCCCCACTCCGACCAGCTCCACTTTCCTTCACCTAAATGATTATTAAGACAATACATTTAGAATGGGAAAATACACTGGATTCCAATACAAGCGATCACATTCACGCACGGGGTGTTCACAGTAAGATTAATACTGCTATTGTCGTACTCCTTGTAACTTAGCTCCATTACCTTCTTTTCCCCAATTTTTATTCCTTTCAAATTGAGTTCTAAATCTATATAACGAGTAACAAGTTCGTGTGGCACTGGGGATATATTTCTGAAGTACTCCAACACAGTCTTCTTACTATGTAGTTATTTTAATTGTTATGTGACAGAATATACAAATTAATGGCAATTCATCACAAAAATAATCAAAATCGAACCAAAGAGACATTAGTGACAAGTACTTGTATACAAAAATTTCATTAATATTAAAATCAAATACATTAATAATGGTTACCTGGAAACGTGTTCTCCCTCAATAAAAAAAATCTTTAACATTAATATAAAAACATTAATATAAAAGATTAAAAAAATATTTCGTTTTATAATTAGAAACTTAAACGTGTTTTAGGATATCTGTAAAATTCGTAACGGTAGAGATAAGATTGATTTAATAATTATACCATTGGATTTACTCTTTTGCGATAAAAACGCTTGGTGTTAAAATTTCGCGGATTAAATTATCTTTCTTTTAGTTTCCTATACTATAAATACTATTCTACTGACTTGGCAACTATATAAATATAACCCCATGACAGCCATAAGTTGGCACTTTGAATATAATATTTGCTGATTGTACCACACGAAGATTATATCTCGATAAGTTACATCCCATACAGAATTGATGTTTTCCATTGATATATATTTACCCTCGATAATTTGATGTGACCTAGAAATACATCAATTTGTTCTTTTGGCTAGACAGTTTATCGAGCTTATCATTTTACAAATTGGTTTTATCATAGATTCATATAACTAACTGATGGCGGAATGAGAAAAAAAGTTTTATCATAAAATTGATGCGTAGCAATATAATTTGTCTTTCAAAAAAAATTCACATTTCTCTTTAACGATATTTCCCAATGCTTTTAAATTAAATCTGAAAATGACATATTTTTTAAAACCTTAAGATTATTTTATCAGCATTGGTACATATATATAAATTCAACTTTGCTTCAATTTGAATTTTCTTTGAGAAAAAAAAGTTTCCTTAGCCCTGGTAAGCTGTTACCCAAAACTCAAACATTTTTGCTTAACTTGGTTAAGCCGTTACCCAAAACTCAAACACAATATCGCCTTACTCCACTGGGTGATAATCATTAATATGATATATTTCATTACTTATTCAAATTGTATTAATTTTAGAAGACATGAAGTAACAGGTTCTTTAGTCAGTTTTTAAATATTGAATTGAAATAAAATATAATTAAACCAAATTACGATGTCTACGAAAAACTTCCTTTTTGAAATTGTAAACGTCATTTTCATTTTTACGAAGAGCTTCAACAAAATGTCCGAAACAATATTTTTTTTCTTAAATTCTGAAGAGGACTTCCTAGTCCATTGGAAGCATCGCACACTGATATATAGAACCGTGAACACGATATTAGGGACAAGGTAAAGCACATTTGATGAACCTTTCAAGTATTAGGATTTATTTTATTTACTCCATGAAAACTACTTTCACTATAGCAAAACCATTTTGTTTTCAATTTCCATGCGAGGACCCCAAAACCCCTTTGGCGTGAGAAGTGAGGCCACCGCTCTCCCAACGCCAATACTACTCGGTGTCTTAGCATGCTTTCCGTGGCAGCAACAAGTTGGACGCCCTTTTCTAAAAATGCATTCGCCCCTGCATATTACATTCACAAAAATTATATTAAGTTTGTGCCAAAAATTGATATGAAACATTCAAGAAATTAATTAATTATTTACGTACCGAGACTTTCGCCTAAATACAATTCCTTCGTTATATTTGATATATTTCAGATTAGTATAATGTGTTTTTCACATGTTTCTACCTAACAAGACATTACATCAATGAAAACAATCGCAATAGGATTTTAAATTAAAAGCCAATGATTTAATAAACTTTCAAAATGAGTGGTTATCAGAAAATCATAAATGAAATGCTACATGCTAAGATTTTGGAAGGAAGCAAGGAGAACTTCATATGAGTCTATTAGTGGGTATAGTTCGTGTCTGGTAAACTAATCAACTATTACAAGAATGATGAATGCCAATTTCAACGGACGTGTTGGTTACATGCAATATACCATGTGAATCTTTTTATCTGCTCTTGGAATTTCTTAATTAATAAAATTTTGATATTATTGTAGTTTCTATAATGGATATACTATACAATGTTTGAATTGGCATCTTTGCCATTAAAAATGACGTGCTGGTGTGTTTGTTACGATGTATTATGAGAGGTTCTCCTAACACAGTGCATCTAGCCCACTACGTGTACATTAAGATAAGGCATCTCAATGAAATGTTACTTCGCAGACCCAGACATCAATCACAACACCTCAACACTCTCGCGCCCCTCCTTCCTGACGCATCTTACAAGTTTACCTCATTTTTACGTTCATGTTTGTGTTATCGGTGTTGATAGGTCGCTCATAATACATAACAGATTAATGAAAAAATGAGAGGTAGCCAAACTTACATAAACTTCCACAACCAATTTGATTACTACGAAAGATGTAGCCAAACTTCCACAAACATGAATGCTATATTTGAAACAGTTTATAGAAGGTACCTGTATTTCCTCCAACTCCAGGAAGGTAACCGATAACAGGCCCGACTGTTTTATGATATCACAACTGAAATATAATCCCATAATAATAAACTACATAACCTAGACGCCAGAATAAAATAATAAAACAGTCACAAACACACGGCATATTTTAGAGATTTGTATCAGATCCTCATATACATTGTATATGATAAAGTATGAACATTATGCAACTAGGTACGGGTCGAATTCAGATTTTTGGTGTGCGTGTGGGGTGTAGGGAGCAGTTCATATTTTCTATTTCCAAGGAAAAACGTTTTAGTACCTAAGGTCAAGGAATAAAGTGACGTTAACAATTTAACTTTACATATAAAGAATTAATGTAGTATTTTCAAAGTTTTCAAACAAAACACAATGTAATATCGCCGCCTATGTGTAGTGCGTGTACTCTCATACTATTGCATACGTCCCTTCTAAAACGCATATGTAAAATTGATTATTTTAAGAAACATACAAAAAGGTTTGGTTTGATCATATATTATCCACGTTATCGACTATCCAATCCAAATCGGTTACCAATTAGATTAACCTATTTTGACCAGTTATGCAATTTAGTTATTCTCGTGATGTCGTTTCCTCCATCGGGCACTAAATATTGAATTCGGTAGAATATCTACACGCGTTCTTTAGAATTACTTAAGCCTTTGCTTTCAGCATCTTTTTAAAATACGCATGAACTCTTAAGAGCGTTTTGGCCAGCCCGTGGTGCCACCTGTTGGTGATATAACGTCTAGTTTGCCTTGTTAGTGGTGGCGATATTGGTGTTTTGTCGATACCTGTCTGATGTTAATGAGCTGTGGCAGACTCTGGCCATGATAGACAGCTCGGACGTGTAACCTGCCTTCATTAGTCTACTGTCGACAAATACCTTACAGTTCCAATACACAAACTTTGTACTTTACACGACGAAACTATCTTCAGTATGTTTCAGAAGAGGTTTTGTAAGTGTACTTTTTAAGTTGGTTAAATGAAACCTTTCTGTTAACATTATCAGCTAAGTGATAAGAGGAATATTTTGATGGTCATTATAACAATCGGTACAATACATCTACTTCATGCTTAATGAACTACTGTAGATTGGTAGGGTGTAAATAATACCCTACCATTTAATCAAACATGATATCTGTGTAAAAACTTTTGTGAGACTAAGCAATGACTTTTTTCCAGTTGTTCCTCTACTTCAGTTGACGCGGCTGCCTTTAATAAACGTACACTTTTTTAACGAAATAATCTTTTGGTGTACTACTTCGAAAACTGCTTGATATGATTTTTAGACCCTTCATCAAATAAAATTGACACCATATCTACCATGACCAATTGGACAGCCTGATTTAGTAGTACACATAAACGATCGTTCTAATACTCTCCCGATTCAATAAATGACATTTCGGACGTTTCTAAAGCCGAGAAAAAAGGTCTTTGCTTTAGAAAAAAGAAACCTATGTTTTTGAGATTTTTTTTTAACTATCTCAAAAATTATCAACCTCTTTGATACAGTTTTATCAAAATTCCTTTGTGAATCACATATTCTGAGTCTATGATATCACATGATTTACGTTATGTACCCTAAAATCTCGATAATAAGTCCGATTTGAAAATACGCCGGCTCTTAAAACAAGTCTTGGATTCCTTACAGTCTTAAAGGGCTCCGAAAATAAGACGGCATTGAAAATACGCCAGGTTCAAAAAATAAGCTTGGGATTTTATGGATCTTAACAGTATCACCTGTTTTGTTAAAATCTTAAACAGATCATTGAACACACTGCCTTTCGTCGAATTACAAGCATTATTTAGCCATAACACATTATAACTTTTTTCTTCTTGTATTTTCGTCCCACCTACCTCTATTCTTTCCGCCCGATGGTGGTATCTTCCGTCTTCCATTTCCCTTTTTGTTATTTTTCCTTGTGGAATGTTGAGTTTTATCAATAACACTATTATCCCCTACACTTAATGTCACCTGCGGGGCTCCATTGCCTTTATGAGTATTCCAGTTACCTCCCTTTGCGAGCTCTTCTTTCGCTACTGTTTCTATGATATGTCGGATAGTAGTTGGTTCTAACACATTGTCAAAATTAATTTTCTTTTGTTTTCTTCTCGATTTCCTCCGCTTTGTATTTCTATTTTTATTTCTGTTTCTTTTATTTTGATGTCTCTCTGATTTGGAGTCTACTAAAATTTCATTGTTTTCTGTATCTAATACATTTGGATTCAAAACATCCTTTTGTCCATTTTTTAACTTTTGCTTTCGTCGACGTTTGAATGGATATTGCCTGCCCGTGTGAGGATCATTAAATTGTTGTACTGTTCTCGTATAAAAGTCTGTGAAGTTTGTTGAGCTTTCATCTGGTTTTCTTCCTGTAGAATTGGCCTCTTCATTCTGCAAAAATAAAATTGATATTAAACACTAATTGTACAAGTCAGAGCATTGCATATGTATAGTCATATCACCATTAAAAACGTGTACAATGTCTCCATCTTTATTAATAGCCTGGACAGTAGGATAGTTTGATCACAAATACTCGGCACCATTGGAAAGTAAGTTGATATCGTTTTTTTCGAATGAAGGAGATAGATATTGTATTAGAACATGACTGTATCTTGTTCGTGCAAACCTTAACTTTTTAAGTGTTTTGTGATACCTTGATGAAACTAGAAGCATATTTACATCTCCCACCGAAGGTGTGCAGTGCACTGTTATTGGATTACCATGAAATTCGCATCTTGGTCTGATGTCAAAAAAAACCCAGTAAATACAAACATGAAAATTGGATATGAGGGGAGACATGTTCGTGTTAACAAAAACCAATCTTTTGCCATATTCCACACGAAGCAACTATTAACAGGTACATAGAAATAATAAAAACGTTACATACACCACGTCAAAAATAATGTAATCAGATACAAAAACATTACTCTCTATCTTCACTTTACAATTCACCTAATTTTACATCAATCAGTAAGCCTTGTAATTTGGTACATGACTTCATTTACATTCGATTTGATTATAATCAAACCCATCAATTATTTGGAAAATGAAACCAAGCTATGTCAATACTAATTTTCTTGCATCCAAAAACCCATTTACATGGATAATAATTAAATTAGTTAAAAGGGAAAATAATATCTCCTAATGGCTTTGTAAATGTGTGCTAAGAAGCTGCGCAGATTAACGTACTCGTTCACTTTATATAACAAATAATAAAGTGCATTCATATAAATTTGCTTTACCTTTAAGTATGTTATCTTTGATAAGGATAGTAATTACAACATACACATGACACAGTTAAATGTAGATGTATTCACTTTTAATGTACAAAGATCTGCACGTAATGCTTCGTAACTGTTATCTGTTTAATAAGGAACATAATTATATGGTACTTAAATCTAAGACTGAAAGTTAGTTTCCATTTCTAAGGAACTCGGAAAGAGATAAGATGAGCTCCTTTCTTTTAAACAATCCCAAGAATAACAACCCGGGAATGCCGAATGATTCCGATTGAATCATTGTGCATTCCTTTTCTAACTGTTTCTGAAGCAAAACAGTACGCAATACATCAGCCAATGCAATTACCAGGGTTTTAATTAAATACACTTGATACTAAGCAACAAAATAAAAAGTAACATTTCAATGTAAAAATACAAATAAGTATATTGATATCAACCTCGGCCTCTGGTTACCATCGTGTGGTTTCGTTCTAAGCTATCGGTCTTCTCTGTAACACATACAAAGTTTTATGGTTGGGTTATCGAAGAACATGGACATTTGTAGTTTTATACTTCAGCACAAGGTGAGAGATGACGCGAACGCTTGGCTTCAAGCTGAGCTCACTGAATGACCCTCCCACCTAAATCTGCACGTGCGTTCAACTCGCGCGCGTGCAATGGCTTTACCAGGGACAGAAGCACAAAAGGTGATGATTGATAGGCCTCAATCCAACATACCCGCAATGTTTAGTGACTTTGTGGCCATTTCCTTCTGGTTAAAGACACGTTCCTAGATAATGATTTCAAAACTGTTTGACAGTATGGTTACAAACGAGTCAGTGATAACCGCATCGGTATAATAGATAGGATAGTCTTGAAATATCGTTAAGCAGAGCTTCTTTGTGTGTAAAGACTTCATTACACAGTAACATATTTACCGTTATACACATAAAAACATGGCAAAACAATAATACAAACGTTTGCGAATTAATTGAAACAACACGCAAACGAAAACGTTATACATTTGAAATAGTACATGCATTATTTTAAAATAACATAACGATGAAAAACTATTCAACCCAACAACAACCTGACAATAAACTTAAACACTTCATAATTGTTACGTTAATGTCTTCGTCATCTACTTTTACTGTCAGTGCACCAAATTAATGCCAGGCATGGACTGTAAGTCTATGTGAATTTTAGTTTACCACATGAATGTCAGGGCATGGATTTTTTTGGTTTCAGTAAACTAAGTAACCACATAAATGTCAGGCATATACTAATACAGTCTATATATGCATTTTTGTTACCACATACATTTCCAGCATGAACTATTACAGTCTATGTTTATGTATAATGTATACATAACTCTATTAGCCGATGTATAATCGAAGTGACCTCATGAGTATCGAACATGGACAATTTCAGTTTACGTTAATTTTATTTCACCACATAAATATCAGTCATTTTACTTTTTCAGTTTAAGTAAATAATATTTTAACACATACATATCAGGCATTAACTATTACACTCTATGTGACTTTTCAGCATAGACTTTTACAGTTTATAATAATCGGAGTGACCTCATAAGTGTTAGCTTTGAACTATTTCAGTCTATGTCAATCGGAGTGACCTCATAAGTGTTAGCTTTGAACTTTTTCAGTCTATGTCAATCGGAGTGACCACCTACATATCACACATGGACTATTACAGTTAAGAATTCGCCACACACGTGTTGGACTTGATCTATTGCAGTCAATGTGGATAGTAGTAGCCACATACATGTTAGGAATAGACTAATACAGACTATGTAAGTTCACCACCAGCGTATCGTCGGTAGATCATTGTACGGTAGTTCGTGCTGATAATCTCCAAACAGTCATCAGGATATCTACTCTACGTCAATAAATATTACAAAAAATGATAAAAACAATTTGGGGAATAGTTTCCTCGGGTTGCAAGTGTTCTATCGCACATTTAGGATTAGTGGCTGCGGTGATCCCGCGGCTAAACCTAGAACCGCGTCATCGTAATACTTTTAGCGAGATGAACTTCGCAGGTGTTTTAGTTTGTTTATCAATCACTGTAGAAAATAAATGACCCTTATTTAATCAAAAGACTCGCCACATTGATGTAGGTTGTCGTTGGCAGCCGTCAGACGCATTTCTTGTTGTACCTCATTTGAAGTAGCGCGCTCTTGGCACCAACATCGATGTCGCGCATTCTCGAGGAAATCTCGTTAAATGTAGGGTACAATATCTCGTTCCATAACTACCATATGTACTTTTGAGTGAACAAATAATATATATGTATTGTCGCCCATTCTCGTGGAATCTGGTTAAATATGCAGTACAGAATGTTTACTTTTTAGTTCACATAGTAAAATGTTAGCATGGCGTATTCTTATTCGTGTTTATATTGTGAATTCATGGGAATCCAGGTCCCCTATATGCTCTTAAAGCATACCATTCATCCTTTTGATTGTTACACAATAAATTGATATTCAGGATGAGGACATCGATCCGAACATTACTTATACAGGTGTAGGTGCAATCACACGTGTGTGGTTAACGTCAATCATAAGATACCAGTGGTAGACTCTGCTGGTGGACGTGTAAGTCCCGCAGGCTTGTCACAGAAATATGTTTGAGAAGTGGCACGGTTCAAAATATACACACTTATAAATTATAAATTTGAAATTAACTAGTACTCCTTTAATTTTTTGAAAGTGGTATAATTAAGGAGGTTTATGCACATCCCTTCTGTTTCAAAAGCGGTTTAAACCTATTTGGATTTCCAGCTTTTCGGCCCTTACCATCAGAGTGAGATGTAAAGTGCAGCACAGTTCATTTTTGGAATCCTGTATCTACTACAACAGTTGATACATTGTAGGTGCAATCTCATGTGTGTGTGTCTTACATCAATCTTACAGAATTTACTACTGAAACTGGGCCACTAAGCTGGAAAGTGGATTGTTTCAGTTTATCCAGCTGTACAATTGGGTAGCAGCACGCTCGGGTGTTATTCGACTGGCGTCCTCCTTGAAGAGGAAACAGCCGTTTCACATCACGTCACGAAATCTTGGTTAAACTCTGGCTCTCTAAGCTGCTAGGCTCAGAAAGCGTTACTTTGGTTAAAAAATATTGCTTTCATTAAATTTGAGGATGTGGTGCCGCATATTTATGATATATCATGTTTTTCTGGGTTTTGTTTTAAAATGGACACAAATAGTGTGACATACAAGTCGATTTCATCGCATTTTATTACAATTCAAAATCCCATCTCGTAAAATAATGATCATACTCCGTTTAGGTCACATAAATATATGACATGTCAACCGGTGCAGAGTCTGGCATCGCAGACGTTGTAAACAATGTGAATTCGTCGAAAATATCTGCAATAATGTATCTTTTACATGAACAACACATCTTTAATGGACAATCAATATAAGTCAAACGTCTGGATGGGAATATTCCATATTATATAACCTTGGTGGCCAGAATCCTCTCTTTTGACTCGTGGCAGGGCTCATAATATACACATTTTATCAATTCGAAAATAACTAGTATTTCTATAAATGTTGTGTAATTGAAGGTTTATATGCACCTAAACTTCTGTTTTTAACAGTGGTTTAGATTAATTTGGATTTCGACCCTTTTGGCCCTTACAATCACCGAGGAATAATGCAGTGTAATTCATTTTAGACATATTATATCAATTACCTTATGTTAAAGGTACAAGCACACGTGTGTCTTACGTTCACCCGTCCAGTTCTCGATAGTCGTGTCCGTTACTGCCATATTTTATATTTTGTCGATTATTTCCGTCAGATAACTGAAGACAAGTGTCAATGAATATTGGAAATTGATTTTGAGATATTTTAACGAATGACTCTATCTGACACTATGCAACATAGGCCTTAATTTGTCTTATATAGCTTCCTGGCCTTTAATCCTTCTCTGCCTTTCTATGTCACGCACGTTACTGGTTCAACAATGCATTGCCTCTTCCGATTTCAGGGAGTAAAAGCAATATCTCAACGACACGTGACCATAGTCTCACGCGAGTATTTGCCACATACGTGACTTCATAAAACCTAGCTACAGTAGCATAACTTTTAACTGCCAAACTTTGTATGAGGTGCATTCTGTACACTAAAATATATAGTTATTTATGAATGTTTGACTGTGCCTTTCGCGGAGCCTGCAAAGCTTGGGATACCGTTTTTGGCAGTAGACCCGTGGATATAATCGCGTGGCCCAGAAACAGCTTACATTACTACGGTGACGCGATATTTCAATTTATATTCAGCAATACACCGACCGACAGAATCTTAACGAAACCAATTTTTTAGTTGACAGATTTGCCAGAAGAATGATTCAATCTTACCGGTAGATAGTCTATCGGCTAAACGCCATGGCAATCATTGCGACGGTTCGTTTTCAGAATCATTTGGTATTTCAATGTCAATATCAGAAATTAAAAACAGTAGGATGTAATTAGAAATAATGAATTGTGCTAATTTTGTAGAATAATTAGTAACATTTAGTGTTGACAACTTTTTCGGGGTTTTTTAAACCACATACAATGGGTACTTGGGTAATACTGGGAAGAAATGATCACACAGACTGCTCCAATGCCCATATCAACATAACACTGTGAAATACAACAGCAGTCTGCAAAATTTCAAAACTGTTTTCTGCGGACACTTGAATCAGACATTTACTTATAGGATGTTACCAAACTTGGATAAGAAAACACGTCTGTTATGTCTGTTGTACGTAGCATTGTAATATTTGAATGTTTCCTGAAGTAGAGCATATTGTCTTAAATATGCCTACCCTTTGATGAGGTTTGAAGTTTTTAGCATTTATCTTTTAAAATATATTATCTCATTTTTCTAAATTCAAGATTTATTTTCCTACCATTGATGGTGCTCTCATTTGTATAGGTGAGAACCCATCAATGGAAGACAACCAGTTCCTATTCATGCTATTAGTGCAAAGTTTAAGGATCCATGTCCCACTGCACTACCATTTTTCCAATATACGGTAACCTTCCTTTAACTTCCGTTTGGATATATGGGCTCGCCCACATCCGTTGCCAAGGTAGCTCAAACAGTATCAGCGATGGTATAAAAATCTGAATTCTAGGGTTGGAATCCCGGTCTGGCCCCGCAGAATATTTTACACTCAAAACACGTTTGTTGATTATATTTTCTTTATTTTCATCTTCATTATATTTTCATAAAAGTCCCGAAATAATTTATCAGAAGAAATAATCATGCCGGAAAAATAAGTTTCGAGTGCATAGTTTTATTTTTGGCACTGGTACGGGGATCCTTAACAAAACAACTTTTTTAAAGTCTTCTGTTTCAAAGACTCAAACAAACATATCACAAGTGTTTTCAAGCAATCGAAAACACCGTAAAACAATGTCATATATACTAATATGTTTTCTCGACATAGGGCTCTCTAATGTGCCGTGTATAACAGCACCAACAAAGAATAGTAAAGATAACTCCGTCACTGAAAAGTACACAATCAATCAGGCAGGAACGTCTTGGACAGCATGAAGTACACAATGTAAGCGGGCGGTGATGTACCAACCAGGTCTGGGTAACAAGTGGCCGAGTGATGTACAGACGGAGTGTGCCACTTCCCTCTTATAGCTGTAAACACAATGAGCATTACTCATCACTCTACGTATAATAAGACGAACATACTCGGCCGTTTGGCGTTTTTATAACAAGAATACTCTAAATATTTATCCTTCTTTCTCCCATCTTGGTGAAACTTTTCTTTAATGTTATATTGTGTACTTTGACGGCCCCGATTTCTGATACAGATCGTTTTGACCGGTACGTTGAGTCACAAGCTGTGTCTACTCGGCGAAACTTGGACAAACCATTACCTACTCTTTTGAAAGGCTAGACAATCATTGAGTGGTCGTAAAAACTAAAAATACGCATGTCATATGATACTAAGCTTTTAACATTACAGTAATGTAGTGCTTTCGGTTGGTATTTATGACGTAATCACCAATACTAACTGGACCAGAGGTAAGGCCTACATGGCGTTTTACTTCATCCATGCTGATATATATATACTATAAATACCCCTTTGAAACAGACGGCATAATAATAATGATCATTTACTGGTTGTTATGCAGTGTAATAACACACGAGAATCGATGTTTAATATCATTCAAGCATTGTTACGTCAAAAGAAACTTGATTTAGCATTTGAACAAGCATTGCTTGAGTTTTTAATGAATAAAATCTCGTATTCGCTCCTTCTACGTCTTACTTTTACTAATAAGCTCATGGGTTTAAACATATTTTATTGACAGAAATATAGCAAAAATATTGGGCACACAACTTTGCAATGTTATTTACCCTTTTGTCATAAACTGTAACATAACAAAAGTTAAAAAAAAAATAACGGGAAACAAAGGAGTCGCACACAAGATATCCAACCTTTGTTTTAAGATTGTTCTCCTTGTTTGTAGAGGTAAAAGTTTACCACTTTTATTTATTAGAATCTATTACTGGTGTTAATGGTGGTCTTCACAAAACTTTAATAAAGAGTAAAGTCAGTGTTACCATATAGTGTACTAGCATTTCTAAACAGTGTTCGACTCGTATGAGTAAGGTTGTACGGTCACAGTGGTGACCACACTAACACGCATGGCTTTATACGGGATTAACCAGACAAATATCTTACGTTAACAATATACATTTATATTTCACTTTAGTGAGAATGATCTTTAGCTTACTATCTCCAAAGTTATAGGTGTCTGTACACTTATTTTCGGGCACGTTCTGATTGATGTATCCAGTTCATTCCAAGCATTGAGTAAATAACCCTAGATTTATATTGAAATATGTAATCATGATTGCGTTATAAACAAAAAACTATTATTTATCTCCGTAAATTACCTTCACATTAAACGAATTCCCTGTTAACAGTTATACGTAATATTAATGGTACGACCCGTGTCAAATTGACATAATGAGCGATTACATGTTCTTTAATCATCGTTATGAATATCTTACGATGCGCGCTGCTTCCATCTTTACAGGCTTTGAATAAAATTCAAATACCGGCTTCATCCCTCCGCATGAACTTATGAGGCAACTAGTGTGGGAGCGGACTGTAGAGTTAAGGGTGTGTTAAATGCGCTCTGCTCAAGGGGTGTCGGGGGGGGGGGGGGGGGGGG
>JAUMHH010147745.1:0-20157 GCA_032359455.1 Chlamys rubida | reverse complement strand
CCAAGTCTGAAACAAGGAAGGCAAAGTATAGAATAGGGATCTACTCCAAGTCTGAAACAAGGAAGGCAAAGTATAGAATAGGGATCTACTCCAAGTCTGAAACAAGGAAGGCAAAGTATAGACCTGTTGAAGGCGAAAACAAGAGGAATGAAATATAAATTTATATTCTACTCCAGGTATAAAGAGCATGGAGGGCGAAATATAGAGTTAATATATGGAACAACTTCAAAATAAGGAAAGTGAAAGTACAGAGTTCTACTCAATGTATGACATATAGCTCGATATACTACAAGCATGGCCTGGCCAGGTTCTCATTTTCAAAATTGGAAGCCCAACCCTACCGTCTTTGTTAACATCTCACACGATTCTCCTTCCCAGATACATTATTGTTATTGTTGTTAAGTACCAATACATAAATCTCAGACAGGTGGTGTGAAAACATCCGCCTACCAACGTAGATAATTCAGCCTCAACACTCGTTTTATTTGAGGACTACCATTTATTTCTCGCAGTTTTATTTGAATTATTGAAATTATGAGGTTTTGATAAATGGTCCTACTATACAGAAATTCACTGGTAGAGAACACCATTGTCCGTCCACACCTGTGACTGCGGGGGTAACGACAGGAGCTGTTGGGGTGTAATCGTTCTACACGCCCAGATACCGTACAACAGCGTCAACATCTAATCACTAAAATCACCGTTAGTGTCGAATTCCTACTCATAAATATTTAAATTCATAACAGAAGCTGCATGCATCGGAATGGATTATAAAGATGAACACAACACATGCCTGTCTTATCACTTGCCATGTGAGAAGATAGGCTGGACACTTAATTTGACGAGATTACACGCATGAAAACATAATCATTCTTACTATATAGAGCCTATAGTTTTAATACAGGGAATTGCGACTAGTGATAACTAATAGAAATAATAGTCCAACAGAACTGAACTGTTTCGTGCGGCGGTGACCAGGTGAGAGCGTCCGTCTGGAGTACAGAGATCCCGGGTTTGAATCCTAGTCTGGTCGTTGCATTTCCTTCCCAGTTAAAATGCTATCCACATTTCAAACTACATTTCAGTCATACAAGATACAAAATACAAGATATGAGAATTTGTATTTAACGTCACATATTTAAAACAATAAACATTAGCACTGTAGTACTATTTTTGCGACAAACGAAGGATACAAAAAGGAAATAACAGGTGTAAACAGCATGCAGGTAAATTCAAAGCTATAATAATAGTAATATTTATTCAGGTAAAAGCATGATACAAGTACAAATATCACATATGATCACAGTTTCAATTGCATAATAATCACAGATTTGTCACAGTATTTGGTTTATCACATCAAGGTTAATATCACTGGAGCACTATAAATACAATGTATCGGCATGATGACTAAGCTTCCACCAAGCATGAAAGCTGGGCGGCAGCTTATTTCAAACGGGGTCCTCTATAGTTAAGAAATAGCAAGCAAATATCACAGGATAATTTATTATGGTCTTTTATAAGCGTGTGAAGGTTGATCAAGATCCCTCAAGGAATGAAGCCGCTAGAGCGCTGACAAACCTGGTGGAGGGCGCCGACAAAGATTTTCTAAAAATAGTAACGGTGACCTTGACCCTACAACCCTGAAACTCGAACTCGTCAGAGATATTATGGTCCTTTATAAGTGTGGGAAGTTTGATCAAAATCCCTCAAGGAATGAAGCCACTAGAGCGCTGACAAACTTGGTGGGACAGACAGACAGACAGAAGGACAGACAGACGGAGAGGAAACCTATAGTCCCCCCCATTCACCGGTAGGGGACTAATAAGGAGGGGGCAGTGTTGTGGAACTGAAATGGGTTGATCGCTGGCGATCAGGTAGCTCATTTGGTTAAAGCATCTATCTACAGTTTGAATTTCAACTATGTAGGTTTGAATCAGGTATGTTCGTTTCAGCTGGATCGAGTAGGACACTCTCAAAAGAGTCAGATCTCCTGCACTGGAAAAAGAAGAGGTCTGGACTTGCATATTATTCCTTTCCTTCTATAGGCCTATAACATTGGCCAGACTGGTATTCAAATCCGGGACCCTCCAAACTCTAGATGGACACTATGGTACCAAATAAGCTGCAATAACGTTGCTTCTGACAGCAAGACAATTTTTATATATTGTATCGCAAGGTCAGGTATTAATATTAGTACTAGTTCCAAATAATTAAGCTACCTGGTCACCGACCATCAACCCAGTCCAGTTCTCACTCACTCAAGTTCATTCCTCCCTTCTTTTTCTAAGTCTTCACACCCAAAGATATCATTATTTACAACCCAGGTTCGGGTTTCCCCTCACCAACAATGCTTGGAACAATTTTAAAGGTTCAGGTACCAATCTTGTAACAGTGGCTGGGACGATAGAGAAATACACGAACACTCAACAGACTGGGATTCGAACCTGGATCCTCCGGACTCTGGACTATATACAAATGCAACAGCAAAAAACAATAGTGCATTTGTGCTATTGGGTTTTATTAACTTATTGTTCCGATTTATCCAATATCCATTGATGCTAGCCACTGTGAGTCAGTGTACTGTGTATATTAGCTGGTGTCATGCATTTACCTATGAGATTAGGGACGTAGAGCAGCACATCATTACCCATAGTTCACACGTGAACATCTGTTGTCAGTTGGGCTTCTGTAAGATCTACCTAATCAGCTAATACACCTGTTGCTGATGTGGAACGTGTTTGCAAACAGGTATCATGACCTTTGACCGCACATTTCTGACGAATCAAACTTACAGATTTTGTCAACAAGGGTCGTGTCATTTATCAAAATGTAGAAATTTATCATACGTAAGAATACTTTACTAGAATGTTTTATGTATATATTAGTATATGCATGCTGTTTATTGGATTTTTATACTTTTGTAAGAAAAACAAATTTAATATCATTATATAAAATCAGTTTGTTGATAAAATGTAACTCTTCACAAAATACTCCATTTCTTTTCTGTTGGTAACAATTACGATTTTATACTAACCGCTACTTTCCGGAACTTCCACACGAAAACATGGCGAAAGCCTGGAAGACAGACAGCTGTAAAAGGCTAAGTTGTGTTTTATTTACTATAATTTTGATGTTTGTGAGTGTATCGAGTGCCATACCTGATAACAGTCCGATAAAGGAAATTAAACATACCTACAAATACATCAACCATGATGAATTATTGCTTTCATTGGGAAGACAAGTCGAACAGTATTCACACATAGCTCGCCTTCATAATATAGGTAAAAGCGTAGAGAATCGAGATTTAGTAGCATTACAGATAACAAAAAACGTTAAAAACGGCGATAATGGTGCGGAACCGGGCAAACCCATGTTCAAATATGTCGGGAATATGCATGGAAATGAAGTTATTGGTAGACAGATACTTATCAATCTAATTGAGCATCTTTTGGGAAATTACGGACAAGATGAACGAGTAACAAAGTTGATCAACGAAACAAATATTTACATTATGCCAACGATGAATCCCGATGGTTTCCACAAAGCCGAGGAAGGACAGTGTAGAGGGATCCTAGGACGTGAAAATAATCACCGTGTTGATCTCAATCGTGACTTCCCAGACCAATTTCCGAAGACCAAGCCGCATACGGAACAAAACGAAACGAGAGCATTGATGCATTGGATTAATGCTAATAAATTTGTTTTGTCTGCAAACCTGCATGGAGGGAGCGTCGTTGCTAGCTACCCATACGACGATTCAGATGTCCACAGAGAAAGTGGATATTACAGTGCTTCACCTGACGATGAAGTTTTTAAACAGCTGGCAAAAACCTATGCTAAGAATCATGGAACAATGCACGCCGGAAATGTATGCAATGGTGATAATTTTAAGGATGGTATTACCAATGGTGCCTATTGGTATGATGTTCCAGGTAAAATAATACTATATATATTAAGTAAAATATGAATATAAGCAAACATACTTGTGTATACAAGTGTAGTAGGACGAGGAATAGTGATAAAGATAGTGCCGTCGCTGGGGCTCGAACCCGCAACCCTTGGCTCCCCAGCCCGATGCTCTACTGCTAAGCTAAAGGGAAATTCCCTACAGCTGACGCTTGTAAGGCAACCTAATTAATCCACATCTCTTACACAAGTACAGTGTGTGTAATGCTTAGAAATTAAAGTAAAGTGATTTTCCTCCAAAAAGGTTGTTTTCATCCTAAAATTTTAAGTTTTATTGGTATAACAAGTAAGTGTTACCTGATAAAAAATCATTGTATATATATTGTGTACAGTATAACCATTTACTATTTCAGGTGGGATGCAGGATTATAACTACCTCTACAGTAATTGTTTTGAAATTACCATCGAACTGTCTTGCTGTAAATATCCACATGAAAGTGAATTGGAAAAGGAATGGACCAACAATAAAAAGTCTCTCATGGCTTACATGGAGGAGGTACAGTAGTAATCATACATGTAGATATCACTGGTAAGACCATCATCAAAATCCAAGGCTTTAATTCTCTAAAAACATGTATCTTGTTTGTACCCCAGGCCAGGTAATATTTCATGACTAACTTAAAGGCTCTGTATACCCCCATACTTGCCACCTCTATTTAGGAGGGAGATTCCCGATATTGGACCCAAAAAGTGAGCATTCTCAACTTGTAATTTTTTAAACTATTCTTGTTTTCTTCCTGAAAGAATAGCTCAAACGATGCCATTTGAAAGTGTTATTTTTCCCCTAGAGTGTACGTATATACATTAACAGGACAGGAAAAATGCACAGCCAGATCAGGGTTTGAACCCAGGGTCCTCCGAACTCTAGACGGATGCTTTGCCAATTAAGCTACCTGGTCGCCTACGATCGACCCCGTCCAGTTCCGCTACATTCATAAACACATTTTATTTATGCTTTTAATTCTGAACAAATGCGTAAACTCCCCCATGGAAATTTCAAAAAGTTGGCAAGTATGGTCCCCACCTTGTGGATTGATTAAAATATTTGTGCTGCAGCATAATGGTTCAATGGACTGGCTTTGAAGTCAGGTGTCACCTCTCTGTAATATCCAAAGGAAAGGTATCAGCCTAGCATCGGTAATTTTTTTATACCCGAAACCAGTCAAATAGCTTACTGTGAGCCTTTGATTTTGTCATGGTCTAAGGGTGCTGTAAGATATATCTTGAGAGCGGAAACCTTGGATTTTGAAGATGAGATAAGGCTATAATGTAGCTTCAGGTACAGGTACATTCTTCCTGTAATTACTCTTGGTAGAAGAAATCACTGTTAGAGCATTGGAAAAATGTGGGCGATGGCCACATAAAGCCAAAACAAAATATGTCTGTTTAAAAGGGTTCTCGACCGTCCTTCCGTCCATCTGTCCTTCCATCCAAGAAGTTTTAAAAGACATATCTTATATACTATTTCACCTGGAGTAACCAGATATGGTGTACAAGGACATCTTGGGATAGTGGAGGGCAAATTAAAATGCAAGAAGATCTTTGCTGTGACCTATGCTTTGACTTTGACCTTAACTTTTGAAAAAGTTTGTCGGGGGCATATCTTCTACACAATCTATACAGCATGTGTATGCCTGGTCTCCAGGTTAGTATAGGTGTATGCCCTCTCTCCAAAGTAACTATGTGCCAATTTTAAAAACTGAACATGCTTCATTTTGAGTACTTCAGAATTTACACAGAATTTATGCCAAGTGGATATACACATATTAGCCCTGATAACAAAATATATTCATTAAGAATACTGTATTTACAGTAAACTTTCTGTCAGTTTAAAGAGAAAAATAATACATTGACCAACCTTTTGGAATGACAAAAAATTATATATGTGGCTTCGAAAAAAAGAGAGTTTGAATAATCTAAGTCGTCATTTACATGTACAAAATGTCAAATTTTCAAAAGGAAAAGATGACCATGACAACAACTTCCTGCTGGGTATAACGTCTTTAATCCAAGTTTATGTTGACTAGTTTTGACACATCAGGCGTTTCGTCATTAGAACAAATTTAAATACAAAAAGGCAATGCCTAACCAGGTAACAGTAATAACAAGGTTTACTTGAATGACATAATACATAATGTACAATCAAATGACGTCATCAATAACAGCAAGGGCTGGTTAAAATGCGGGAATTAACATTTAGTGTTCATTGCACAAGCTAAGATAGCAGTGAAGTCTACAGATATAAAGATGAACAGTGCTATGTTCAGATTAAATAAAATAGTTACTAATTGAATGCAATATATGCATGTAGATGGGGAAAAAGCAAATGAGCTGGTATATTTATGTCCACAGTCATTTTTGGACCAAGATAATTAAACTTTGTCTTTCATCCATGGAGCTTGCATTGTGATTGCTGGAAATGAAGAAACAGTAAATTCACGCTACTAAGAATGGCTCCAGGGTCTGGCTTTACCCCTCATGAATTGCTCCATGAGTCTTAACATAGAAGAGGTTTAGAACTTCTACGTATACATGTACAGTATCTAGACAATTGCAAGGCATGCAAAATGGGATAAGTTTATATTACCAAGGGACTTTTATGTACATGTAGCCTTAAATCAAATTTCATCTATTATTAAGTACCCTGTTGACATACATTTACAATATTAAACAGGTTCTATATATACATATATATATATATTGAAAATAAAATTCAGGCCCCTGGGCCTCCTGTAACAGTATATAGTGTATTGAAGGCAATGAAAAGATAAATTTGTACTTGTATTGCTTACTTTTGAAGTTATTATAAATATTCTCAGCTAAATATAATAAAATCTAGATATGTGTTTGCTGTTATCAATTTAACATATACTGGATTGTGAAATAGGTTCATTAGATTATATCTAGTTTTCAGACTTGAAATCACGTCTTGCTACAGGCCATTTAAACAGTTCATCAAGACGCATGACCTTTTTATAGTGAATTGAATACCGGTATATTTAAGACATTTTGTAAGGTATAACAGTTACTGTATTCTGCACAAGAGCTACACATTCCACTTATACCCAAAAATAAAATTGATTCCTTTCCAAACATTAAGTTCATAGGGTTTATATATATAAACTTTATTTATTTTACAACAATTATGAAACAAGTTATTTTAACTTATATTAATCACTCTGATTTTGTTGGCCCTGATAGAAGCGCGCATAGGATCTTATTGTGGGAGGAAACTAGAGTACCCGGGGAAAACCCACGTGGTCGGGCAGGTGACCCCATACCTTTTCAGGTCCGATCGAGGAATCGAACCCCGGTCACCTTGGTGAAAGGTGAGTGGGCTATCCACTGCACCACCCGACCACCCTGGGATGTCCATTAGTTCTGCATTGGATAACCCTAAGTTCATGAGGGATCTTTATATTTATATATATAGCATTTATGTACATTATAGACTTTCCATTTGCTGAACAGTAAGATAACTGTACATGTACACTCCTATATAATCTGAGAGGTTCTCATTTACCTTTGTCAATCAGATATAATTAATTATTCACTATACGCTTATAATGTCAGTGATTTTCCTACCTCTTTTTCACAGGGGCCCCTTGTATCTTTAGGAAAATGTCGCACACATACATATGATTTTTGAAAAATAAATGATTTTTACATGATAATAGAAAAAATAATGCAGAAATTATCTAGGAGTAGGGGCCTAAGTATAAAGGCTGCAAATTCACTCTAAAAAATCACTGCTTGTAAATCAATTTTCTGCCCTACAGATATAGCCGTGCATAATCCCTCTAAAAAATCTTAATGATGATTTGTCATTTTATATTGACAGGATAGAAAATTATGGTCACCAGGTAGTTGCAATACAGAGAGTGTCACTTATTATATACCGTAGTAGTATACAGCCAGAGGGAACAAAATATGACTAGCGTAGAAACAAGCTAGAGAGGGTTCAGGTATAGTGGACTACTACTGTACCTGAAAAATATGTTGTCAGTTGTGATTTACTGCCGACAGGTATTTAAAAAAAGTATTAAAATTGATATTATAGATTACAAATCCCGTCAATCATATTTGTAAATATATTTGAGATTATGAGCTCATTAATCAGCTCATAATGAAGACTTCCTTATACATTCATAAATCCCATCCCCTTGATTTATCTATACATGAATTACATAAAGAATGATATCGAATATTTTAAAAAACTTGAAAATGGATTCCATTTCACCCTTTCAACATTTGAAAATTCTCAGTACATGGAAATACATGTACATCATACGTTCAGTAAGTTTCTGACTTGTGTAGTTTAAAGTACAGTGTACATGTCATTGCTACAGGACTTTGTCCAACCGTCAAATACTAGCTAGGGTACATGTGTAGGTACTACCTTGTGTACATATACCTGTTAGGCATAGGATTTGATTCGGTCTAGTGAATCTATTGAATTGGAGCTCGCTGTGTATCTTTTTATCTATTCACGTTTCCTTTCCATGGTTGATATTAGGTGTCACGACCTGCCATTGTCAACAAGATATTTAAGTTTCTGATTATGTGTGTCTCACACTGCTTGTACAAGTACTGTATTATTTAGATGCTTTTAAGAACTCAATCAAACTGCTATTAATTATACATGTATTATGTGATACCAAAATGTACAATTTACAAATATGGTTTGTAGTAGTATACCCGTGACCCCTGACCCCTGAGTCCGGTGCTCTTCCACGTGCACTGAACTAACGTAATCCTATTCATGATTAAAACCTCCAAATTATTGCCCCCTTTTTAAATGTGTTATGATTAATCAGAGCACTCTTTAGATATAGGACTGATCGTTACAGCTACATATTTTTTATACAATTATAAAAATATTGATTTCATGGGATATTTGATATCAGTTATTTGATAATTTAAGTCATGAAATATCAATTTAATAAAGCTTTAGTGAAAATAAATACATGTACCAATTAAATAAGGCTTTAATTAGAGACAATAAATACCAATTAAATAAGGCTTTAGTGAAAATTAATACCAATTAAATAAGGCTTTAGTGAAATTTTTTTTTTTTTTTTTTAAAGTCACTAATGAAATGTTCTACTATTTTCACACTTAACAGACAAATCAGAGAGCAGGCAAGGATTTGTTGTGAAAATAACAAAAAATGGGCATTGTCACAATTGACAATGCCCATTTTTTTTTATTTTACAGTAACCAATTAAATCCTTAACATATAATTTTAAAAGATACTGAAATTTCTTCAATTGATAATAAAAAGGTTTGATTATCTCTAAGTTTATTGAGTAACTTTGCAAAAATGAAATTATTCATTAACAATTTGAAGAAAACTTCATTCTGTCACAGGATGGGTTTGTTTATAAAGCAAATGACTTCCTAATCAGTTAAACTTACAACAGTTTGAGACATGGAATGAGTTCCAAGCAACTAACATAAACTACATGTACATATTAATGTAATTGTGTTTCTAATAGATATACTGTTAATTTACAGATTGATTTATCGTGTCTTTTCACCAACTTTATCACAATCATCTCTGTATTTTGATTACTGGAAATAAAAAATTGTATCCTTCTTGGCTTCTTTTAACTGTTATAGAATATTTGGTTTGAAGATCTACCAAAGTCTTCAAAAAATAGTCTGAATGTATTTGATTAAATGGTACCAATTACTTCTTTACACTCGTCTCTAAGTTTATGACATTTTGAAATGCTTTGCTGGGCATCAACAATATTTTATGTGGTGCATATAACTTTGTTGCTATTTCACCTACATTCACCAAACCCAATATACCCAATGTATCGTGGAAAGGCAGAGTGCCATGTTGCATACTGAAATCAAATGAGTCTTCCCTCCCCAATATACAGAGTTATATCCCTTTATTTATTTTTCGATTCCAAAATTTGTTCCATGTTTATTTTCCTTGCTGTTTTACCTACATTCCCTAATCAGCAAAAAAAAATGTTTATCCATGTTTAAATATAAAGGATCCCCTTTATTATTTTGATATGAAATTTGACTGAAAGTGGTGTGCGAATCTTCTTTCATACACATACACACTGTAATTTAAACAAAGAAAATAAAAAAAATGGATATTGTCAGTTTCATTTCGTTAACAATCTTTGCTGATTTGTTTTATAAATGTGTTCATGCTGTTGACCTGTTAGTGTGCTTCACATTATAAACATGGCAGATTTATTTTAAGAAGATCTGCATGTTCAACACCTTGCAAGCTAGCTCTCCAGGCTGCCTGCAGGCGATCGTGATCAGTACATTGCAGTCATCGATCATTGTAAACAATGAGTTGAAATAGATACTACACATTGTATTTGACTGGTGTGTATCGTTCCATACCCGTGATTATATTCTTGTTAGAGATTGTTCCCGGACATAGATATTAATATAGGGACAGGTAGAGATGATATAACAGGATTAGATATTCTGTCCTCTGATATAGTAACAGCTTGCAGTGTGCAAGTAACAGCTGTTTATGTGTAATGAACGATACCTAAATACAACTATTTACATGTATATATAGCAACAATTATGGAAATTTATATTGATTTATGCTCCCGGGACATACTTTATATTAATGAAGTCATTTGATTGTGTGTAAAATTCTGTTTAAATTATTATATGTTTCAATTTAATGTTTAAATGTGACACTAACTTTTGAATAATATTCCCTGTCTCATTCCTTTTATTTTCATTTCTCAAGTAACTCAATTAAACCCTTTTATACAGTATACTTTACTTCAATATAAGAATAGGTGTCAATCACAACAAGCTCAGGATAAGTTGAATTTTCTTTATTAAGATACGTCTACCGGTTTCGCCCGAACAGTGGGCTTCTTCAGGACCAATATAGATATTGTTGATTCTCTGTTCCTCACAGTGATGATCATATAACAGTGAGATAGTGATATCTACTGTCTGCTTGTGTGTTCACAGTACATTGTTTTATCATCAGTAAATCACGGTGTTGAGTACTGTACCAGTTATCTAATGATATAATACAACGATGGTACATGTACTGTGTTATCATGGTTCTGGGTATTAGTAGTATTTCTGTTTGTCTGGGGTTTGATGTCCTGCCAACAGCTAATTAAGGTCAAATGAAGACATGTATGTATGGGGTATTGCCAGTAGCTCGTGTAATGATACAATTTGGGATTTGAATCCGGGGTATCTTGGTGAATGGCAATTGCAAGCTCAAGTGTACTATCCACATGTACCACCTGACGATCCAAAATCTATAAATACATTACATTGCTATCTATATAATTGATATTTCTCATGACAATACACTTACTAATGTATATTGCCACATAGAATCCCAGATTGGACGTGAAAAGGTATTTGGCACCTGCTCAACCATGTGGGGTTTCTCCACCTTAACTCATTCGCCCCTGAAATTTCATAATGAACTATTCCAACCTTTGAATTGGAAGAGTTCAAATGAATCTTCAGGGGTGAATGAGTTAAGACCCTATGCACACTTCCATCTGGGTAACAAGAGTGATGTATATAAGTTGGAAAAAGTTGTTTATTGTTGTAAATTAACTTTAATCCTACTTTCTGTCTATTTCTGTATTTCCAGGTACACAAGGGAGCTAAGGGATTCGTTAGGGACTCCGAGACTAATACAGGTATTACAAATGCTGTGATAATGGTGGCTGGAATAGATCACAACGTAACCACAGCTGGCTATGGAGACTACTGGCGCCTTCTGGTCCCCGGCACCTACACTTTATCAGCAGTGGCTGAAGGGTACGCCATGAATTGACACATCAATACATAAGCAAACATAGGATTATACATAAATAGTATTTTACTGAGAATCATTTAAATTAAAAGTCCATTCTGTTTTAATTTCAAATACCTATGGTATGTTCTATGTCTTGTTTGGAAGATACGAAAAAGTGTTTCATGCAAACAGAAAAATATAATAATGCTAAACATATATGTTTACATTGTCAACATGCACAATGACAAAATTGGAACTCAAATTTGACCCCTAAAAATTATCAGAAGCTGGTCACATGGAAACATCATAATAAATGGAAAACATCAGGATCCCCCTCTCCCTCACATGCTCTCCCTTTTCTCTCTTACCTGATGTCTTCCTCGCTGTCACTGTCTCTCCTTCCGTCCAAAAGAGTGGAGGGAGTCGGTGACATTAATTTATATTGGATTAGTAAGTTTAAGTTAAAAGAGTGAGAAAGAAAAAACGATTTCTTTTACTAAGTATGATGTTATCATAAAAAATATCTAGTTGTAATATCTTTTAGCTGATGAAACAATAATCATAGCAAAGGTTTTAAGATGGAGGGAAAAGCCTTTTCTTAATTTTCCAATAGAACAAAATATTTTTTGGAATTCAAAATTATCACTAGAATTAAGATTGTGAAAAATGATTGTATATCTGCAGATTGTTGTGTAAGATATTGCAGTATCCAGTCACGACTGTCATGGAAGTGTTTATTATATCATTTCTGTTAACAGGTACGAGGCATCATCAATGACTGTAGAGGTTATAGATGGAGCAGCCACACCTGTCAACTTCACACTGAACAAGCGCAGTGTTACAGGGTATGTATTAAGGATGAACCTTTTCAATCTCTACCTTTGAGTCTAAATAATCCAGTTCCTGCTTGCATTTTTCTTATTGGGTAAATTAGCACAAAAATATCCACATACAAATATTTATTTGTAGATTATTTAGCTTATAGATATATAGAATACATAGATTTCAACCATTGACAATGTGAAAATGTCCACTCTGCGATCAGTTTAATAGTTACAATGCATATAATAACACACCCGAAACTCTTTCCTATTTACAGTACACAGAGTACATATATAACTGGGAGGTGAGATATAATGCACATGTAGCCGAGGCATACAGGAGAGATGTATTGACCAGTAATATCTAATAACCCAGTCACCAAGTTTTCTCTACCGTAAATCTTCTTTATAATGTTCCTTGTTTCACCGTAAACCTATTTCAAGGTCCCTTCTCTTTTTTCATCCCTCCGAAATATATTGGCAAATTGGTGGTAGTATATATAGTGGGGAATGAATTAATAAATTAAATGTATACATACTTGAGAATTGGAAGTACAGGTATTTAGAAGATCAATTTTTTTTTCTGACAGAATTTATAGCAGAAAATGATATAGAAAACAACCCCCTGTAAACAATGATTTAAACCTAACAAAATCTGGATACTCTTTTTTTGTCTAGCTGTTAATAGTCCCCCACCGGTTCCGGAAGGGAGGGGGGGGGGCTTTAGGTTTGCACTCTGCCTGTCCATCCGTCCTTTCCGTCCGAGAAGTTTGTCCAGCATATATCTTCTACCGGGTATACTATTTCAGCTAGATTATCCAGATTTGGTGTACAAGGACATCTTAGGATGGCAGAATGCTAGGAGAAGGTCACTGTGACTTATGACTTGACCTTTTTTCTTGTCAATATGTCAACTTCAACCTCACTCTGCAAGGACAATATTAACCCCGAGCAACACCAAAGTTTTGATCAAGTGAATACATGATATGTTTACTGTTGACATGGCTATCAATCCAGCAGATAAAAGAAGAAAAAGAGAAAGGAGCAGTTTTAATAAAAAGATCCTACAATGGTAGGCGCCAAGATCCCTTAGGATTCTCTTAACCCTTTTACCACTGTAGACCATAATGGACTCATCCAGATCAATGCATGGCAGAGTCTACTAAAGTTACATAGGGTTGAAAGGGTTAACTAACACTAATGTCATACTCTGTTACCTATTGCCTTGAGCTTGTGTTGAAATATGGAACCTAGAAATGTAACTTGTCCTAATGTTTCAAATTGTTTGACATTTAGCAAACTAATGATTTCAATTTCCTATTAATATTTCTGTTTCAGATCTTTACGTTCCATTGAGACACTGAGGTATACATAGATCCCTGTATTCGAAATAGTTTATTATAGAACCCCTCCCAACACATTGTACATGTATTATGACATAGCCTCTACCTTATTAGCATAATATAATCTGATTGTTAGTTTTCACACATACATGTTATAACTTCCCTGTTATCAATTTATCATTGATTGCACTTGCCTTGGTTTTTGACATGATATATCAATAGTTGAGTCATAGTTATTGGTCTGTATTATTTCAATTTAATTTGGATTCAGACAATTCAGAAAACATGCTTGTCAAATGCTTGTACTCGGGAATCAAAGCTGCTTCAATCCTTGCTTTTCCTCGTTCAATAAAGATATAAAAAAAACACCTGAAGATTCACAAACTTTTAACATTTTGTAATTAATCTACATTTACAGTTTAGTTCTCATCATCAATATCATTTGATCAAATAAATCTTGATTTCCATCACCTCATTATGGCCTAATTGTGTCTGTTACTGATCATTTACCTCTAAGATATCATTCAAGTATTCTAAGGTACTCCAATCTGATTTCTTGCAGAGTAAGAAGTAGATTATCAGTTAAATCATTAATAATTATCAATATATATATATATATTGTCATTTTCTCGTAAAATTTGTTTATTTTTACTAACAAACTAAAAAGTCAATCTTTTTCCAAGCTTTCGGGCGTAGCCCTTCGTCAGGGATTAAATGTCACCGGACCTCTATGTCACATCTATCTTGACAAACAGGATGAGTAACTTCACCGTGTTAGTGTTTGTTTTTAATTGCTTGTCATCTGGTGAGGACTAGATATATGATGTACAAAGACTTATACCTATAGTGTACTGATATTTCTAAAGTCTACTCTGGATCATTATAAATGTACTTTACTGTATATTTCATTCACAGTGCATCACCATCTCCAAAGTCGGCCCCTTTGACCTCGACTAAAGCACCGACCCCGAAACCAACATCCCCTGAACCTGAGGCAGATACCATAGACATATTGGTAAATCACATCAACAAAATTCGTGATGCCTCGCATCGGGAGAACCTCAGATTTATAGAGCCGTCAGAATTCAAACATCACCACTACACTGATCTGCAGGCCTTCCTGGAGGACTTGAATCGTCAGTACCCTCACATCACACGTCTATACAGTGTAGGCGTGTCTGTTCAAGGGAGACAACTCTGGACCATGGAGATCTCTGACAATCCAGGGATACACGAACCCGGTGAGTTCTGTTAAGTTTAAATGGTTGCATGTTGTATTTAATGAAAAACTTGTTAATTTTAAGCAAACAATACATCTGCAAAGTTTGCTTCAGATTTTCACTAATTCTTATAAGTTAATATATTTATGAAGTCGTTATTTAAACAAAACCAAATAATAAGCAACATGCAAATTAATGGAACTGGGAAGAATTGATGGATTGAGAAAAAGCTTAAGAGAAATCAGTGCCTTGCTATAGACATCTACAATGTTGTGTTTTAGGGAGCCAATTTTGTGAATTTTTCATTTGAAAATTTACAGTCTTTCATTTCTAGACTACAGCTGCAGCACATGTTTTCTTCAATAATTACATCTATTTCAAAGAAGTTTACGTGAACATGTAAAAAATTGAAATTGCATACTGTTTAATACCATTAATATTCATGTCATGTCTTTAATTCTAGCAGTGTGAACAATTTTGAATGCATAGATATTTTTTTGTTTATATATATATATAAACTGCAATGCAGATTTGCTTTTGTATTTAAATTCATTTATGACTAACTTCATACCAGGGTAATTATTTACTTTTACCTGTGTACTACAGGTGAGCCGGAGTTTAAGTACATCGGAAACATGCATGGTAACGAGGTCGTAGGTCGTGAGGTGCTGCTGTCCCTGATACAGCTGCTGTGTGATAACTACAATCACAATCACTTCATCTCTCTCCTTGTGAACTTCACACGAATACACATCATGCCTTCCATGAACCCAGATGGATACGAAATCTCGACAGAAGGTACAATTTTTATATGATTATTTTTCTCAGTTTGTCAATTTGTTCATAATTGATCCTGTATGGTCTATTGAACAGCCAGTCAATTGTACTGCTGTGACAAAGGAACAAAAGCAAGATTAATTATGGGTGCACACATTCACATTTATCTCCAGCGTAATGTTTTCTTTGGCATTGACTGACCAATCAGACACTCTGAAACATATCAATCTGCAGAATTCTTGTTAAATAAAATATAAGCTTCTTATTGGAATATCATTTGTGAATTAGAATCTAACGTACACAAGAAATGTTTTGCAGTTGTGTAACATTGCTTTTTTTGCCCTCAATTACTTATCATAACAGTTAACATTAGCAAACAACATAATAAACATTAAAATCAAATGTGATAAGCGAAATTAACTTTATCAGGGTTGCCAACTCTCACGGTGTGATACAAAAACATGTCTCACGCCATGTGAGCCATAAATCTCACGCATTCGAAAATAATCTCCCTCTATCCCATGCGAAGCCATCAATCGGCAATTTATAGCTTGGACCGTACAAAGGGAAACAACTCCTTTTGCAATGTTGTGCTTTGGAAGTGAGCTGACGCAAGGTGTCGCTTTACATCCGAAAGCGAATGTAAATAATATCGTAAGGTGAGTTGTTTTCACTCGTAAACTTAATACTGAACATACCTATCGCGCTGAAAAGAAAGTTCTACTCATAATGTCGTCGTGTATTAGGAAATATTGTTGTCGGGTCGTGTCTTCACAAATATGAAGAGAAGACGATTCTTGAAACACGAACAGATGAATGACTGATGAAAAGTTCGAAGATTTTTTTGCAGTATAAGTGGCGAATATATGATGTAACGTTAACGCACCAAAGACTTGTAGAACTAAACACTTTTCAATCTGATGTGATGAAAAAAATAGTTTCGTGAAGTGCTTTGGCATGTTGGATAGACGTAGTACGTAGGTATACATAATCATGCAACAAATAAATTGAATCGAATATTGCAGACATGGTACAACTAAATGATCAGGGTCTGTTGCTTAGGATACTCAGAAATAATTGGAAAATATTTTTCACTGTCAAATTATCATTTTTTTTTTTTATCTTTCATGTTAATGAACTTTTCATATTACTACTATGGTAAATTTCTTGCTTTTAATATGAACTGAATTATGTTTTTGACAGGTCATGGAACATCCCATGCCATACTAGCAATATTGACAGCAAAACAAAAAAGTGACTGGTACCTGTTCTAGCTAGCCAAGAAAGAAATTGTTACAAGAAAGTCCGTTGATTATAATGTGTTGCATTTCTGATGTCAAGTTGTTTGCGTGATAAATAAAAATCACATATATATCTGCAAAAAAAAATTTGTTTTTATTTCCTGCAAACATCTTGAAGTAAAAAGATCAACAATGCAGATGTTACAGTAGTTTATACAAATATGAATTTTACCAGTGTAAGGTGAAAGATTCCCGGTATACTTCTCGTTGCAAAACAGGTAAATCATGACTATTTATGTCACTTCTTCCATCCTATTGACTGTAACATTACGATATCGTCAGCTAGGATGTAGTATAAAGATAGTTCTTAGGAATGTGTTCGAAGTTATTGAAAGTGAAAGTAGAATTTACATACTGATTGATCATTACGACGCGGAAAGAAATCTTCTCAAATTTTTCCAACATGCTTATATAAATAACAATGAACAAATTATTTCAATTATTACTTTATCAGTTTGTATTAATATTTTTCCATGTTTCTACATCAATCTGTGTCTGATTAATATAGGGCATCTCACTTCCGGTTCAGAAAACTTAAAAACGATCGAAAACAGCTTGATCGGTTATTATGATATTTTTCTCTGGCAAATAAAACATCATAAAAAGCGGGTTCCACTGTACAGTAATTATTGGCAATCAGCCTATACATGAATATTTGAGATCCAACAGATGTGTGAACAAGCATGTAGTCATCATCCCACCAACTAGATAAGCCATAAAACATGCTTGTCCCTCTGGTGATGTATGAGTGTGTCGTGTCGTCTAATATGTGAGTGTTAAGATAGCTTCAGAACACACTTGATTGCCTTGTAAAGTATTACAAATGAGAATATGTAATATATACATTATTCATACAGCCTTGAAGACTTTTTTGGCTACATGACGTCTTTACCGGTAAATGTTGTATTTTCTCTTCACCAGGAGATCGTATGGGGACACGAGGTCGTGGAAACCACAACAACATCGACCTCAACAGGAACTTCCCTGACAGATTTGATATCATCAACTCAATCAATCGGCATCAGCAAGTCGAGACTATTGCTGTGATGGACTGGGTTAAGAATAACCCTTTTGTCCTGTCGGCAAATCTCCACGGTGGCACCCTAGTGGCCAACTACCCCTACGATGACAATGCTGCCGGTATTGCCACCTACACCAAATGTCCTGATGATAGCATCTTTAAACAAGTGTCGCAAGCCTACTCCTTGGTTTGTAGTTTCTATTATTGCCAGATATCTTGTCTAAATTGATGCAATTGAGATGCACGGTGTCCATCATGTGGTTACCTTTAGTACACCATTGAATGGGGGGAGTATTGTTTATATGTCCATACATCCATAGATACAACCTTGTCTCAGGGAGTATTGTTCATATGTCCATACATTCATAGATACAACCTTGTCTCAGGGAGTATTGTTCATATGTCCATACATCCATAGATACAACCTTGTCTCAGGGAGTATTGTATGTCCATACATCCATAGATACAACCTTGTCTGGACAATGAGCTTTAATTCAATATCTATGAAACCTGTCTTGGCTAATAACTATCATACATATATGTGGGTGTATTTGAAGAGGAAAAATTGTTTTTTGCTAAAAACTGCAAATGTGTGGAATAACTTACCGGAAAATGTAGTATGTGCTAATAATTTAAACCATTTCAAAAATGAACTGGATGAACACTGGGAAAACACTGATTTATTTTATAACTTCAAAGCTAGTTTATGAACTGAAGTGTCGTTACAATCAAAAAACTTTTCATTTTAACAATTATCATGTATTGAGTATGGTGTAGAGGGTATGAAATCCTGTACCAGAAATCTATCATTAAATATCATTAAATCATAAAATGACTATACACATACTGTTTTCTTAATTTTTTTCAAGAAGTTACAAACAAACCTAGCTATTGATAAGTCGGAGGTGTTTAAGTTAGCCTTTGGTTTATACCTTTAGCTTTGATACCTCTGTTTTACCTTGCTATATAGGTAACTTTTATTCTGACAAAACTATACAACCATGTTGTGCGTAACCTTGCCATTGGTCAATTTTGCCGTGATGTATATGTAACCTTTGTTCTGATTGGTCCATTCTACCATGCCTTACATTTAACTTTCGTTCTGTTAGGCTCATTCGACAATGCACGATGGTCATCCGTGTACAAGCCAGAGTGATGAGTACTTTAAGGAGGGGATCACGAACGGAGCTGCCTGGTATAGTGTAGCAGGTTCGTGCCATCTTTACTTTTTAGGATATTCTAGCACCATTATTTACCACTTTGGGTTTGTAAAAGAACACTATACCATAAAGATTCCGTGATAGACTAGCTCAGTAAAATCATACGTCATTTAAAAAAAATATCATTTGTTCATACTAACGTATATTCACCCTTATACAATGGTGTCACTTCTCCAAATACAGATAATTAAAGATGGACAGAGAGTTAAAATGAACTCATATGATCACAACATTATACCTATTGGACCATCTTATGCCCTGCTATATTAGCGGAGTGGGAATTGTTTGTTTACCTTTTCCTTCATTCCTTACCTCCATCCATACAACATCTTCTTTATGAGACATTGCTTTTAGCTTCATATCTTTAATACAGTGAAATCTGCCTATTATCACTTTTCAGTTGTCAGACAGAAACATGGTATTGAAGCAAATGTGACATAAAAAGATAACATGGTTCTGTACTAGAGCGACAAATATCACTTAACTTCCATTCATCTTGATTACTACACCGATATATCAGATATAAGTTTGTGACCTATATTCTCCTCTTCACTAACTTTGGTTAAACTTAACGTGTGTGTTAAACACTGATGTGTTAATTGTATAGACTTAGTGTAGGATTAATAAACCTGTTATATATTTGTATGCCCCCGCCATAAAATGGGGGGGGGGGGGGCATATAGTGTTGCCCATGTCTGTCCCGTCCCGTCCCATCCA
>JAUMHH010147734.1:0-20161 GCA_032359455.1 Chlamys rubida | reverse complement strand
AACACAGTGCCGTGCCGTGACTCGAAAACGCAACCCTTCGGTCACGAGCCCGGCGTACTACCATTAGACTACCGTGCCTCCATATTATGTGGGAAAGGCTTTGTTCTTAACGTATGCAAACATGTTCAAGCCAAATAACCATATCAGTACATTTATTGTTTGTAATTTTAAATATTTTCTTATGGGTGTCGAAGTTCTATTAATATTAATAAAAGATGCATGTCC
Organism: Chlamys rubida; assembly: GCA_032359455.1. Classification (NCBI taxonomy): domain Eukaryota; kingdom Metazoa; phylum Mollusca; class Bivalvia; order Pectinida; family Pectinidae; genus Chlamys; species Chlamys rubida. The sequence continues at coordinate 19,936 of JAUMHH010147734.1, read as the reverse complement.
TTTCAGAAAATGCACTTTAATCTTGACGGCCCAATTTTGCTTCTCTAGAACAACTAACTAGAGTTAAATTTACAATTAAGGAACCCCGTACCACTACCAAAAACTGTAACTACTCATTGAAAACTGACTGTTTCGGCATGGCTATAGCTTAGATAAATAATTCCTGTAAAGAAAACCATACCTTGAGGGACTTTTAATAAAAAAGAAAAACAATTAACGAATAAAATTTACTACAATGTTAGGAGTGTAAAAGTTTAGCAAAATTAGACCAGGATTCTAACCCTGGACTCCAATTGTTATACTATCGTTCCAACGTTCGTAGCTATCTGCTCAACTGAACAATATTGGCCAGAATTTGCTACATTTCTTTCCGAAATGAACATACAGGGATGTAACTGTATATATCGTAAACCAACGTGCACTGGACAGGGATCCTTAGTACTTGCATACGTTATAAAAATAGGTTTGGTATCAAGTGTTGGTATGTCTTGTACTAGATTTCCCTCAACGATTGAATATATTAAGATGCACAATCAGTCTTCAAAGTTGATTATGCATTGAATATTCTGGCACAACGTTCACAAAAAACTTTTGTTAGCTTATTTTTCTAAAGTTTTAAATATTTGGTGCTTTAAAAGGGCTTTAAAGGCACGTTCCTAAAAGTTATAATAAAATATGAAAAGGGTTTGCAGTAATACAAATTATTGCATTTGATTTTAATCTGGTAGCACCGACTGAAACTAATAACTCTTCACACTTCCAGTGATGGTAGGAATATGTTCCTTATCGCATTCTAAAGTCAGTGGTCGTTAATACAAGTACAAATTATATATTATATTCGAATAAAATGCATTTTTGATAATAACGAATATATTTTGTAAATAATAGAATTAAGTTATAATATATATATATATGACTTGTTAATATCAACAAGGAATACATTTTTTTAAGTCAAAATACACTACGTATATCTGATACTACTAAACTACTGTTTCTGAGTTAGTTCAAGGTATGATATCAGGATATATGTATATATATAAGAAGCAATAATACAAGCCTATACATTATGATGTTAACTGGATTATTTTGCAGTGTTTTATTATATATGATCTCACTCAGTATTACTTTCTATTGCAAGCATCAGTTTGCATAATTATTAATTGATTAAATTAGTTAGAATTATAATTATAGCTCGCAGTATTAGTTATCCGAATGTTGATTAGTTGACAATTGTACATTATTCTCTATTTCCCTTGTGATATGATAACTTTTTATTGATATGCTAATATTTTAAACATCCATACAACACATTTATTATCATTATTTTAACTACATACAGTTTACGTATGGCATTTACATGAAATAAGAACCATTAATTAAAATATATATATAATATTGGCGAAGGGTTAAACATTCCTATGATAATAAATTGACAAACACTGAGATGGGCTGCACCCTTTAATTATCAAATCATGAAACAAAACACATCCACGGCATACAGATTGTCTTTCACGGAGGAAAATATATGTTTGGACGTAGACCTAAATTACCAACATTATCTACATTACTCGCTGGTATATACAACATTATAATATTAATCCTTGAAGAGAGAGTGATTAAATGATAAATGAAAAAGATGGTAATTGGTGTTAATACAAGCATATATCTTTAATTATATAAGCTGAACTAAGCACTATACAACTGGCGTAGGACTACCTTGCGTCGCTTGTCCATTTGTTGAAGATACGGCCCTGTTATAATCTGAAAACAAACCAGACGAAACAGTTATATATGGGACATCGAGGTAATTCCACATCGTACATTACTCTCTTAATCAAGAATTTACTTAATCCTTAATTCGATTTTTTGGGGTTTTTGTTGCAAATCCTTTAATATTGATTTCTTGTAATAATTTCCTTTTAAAAATCATAATAATAACTTACAATAATTATTATGCATGTTTAAAACTGTAATGAATTGATGCTGTTTGGCATTACTAAACTTATATTTACCGGGGTTTGTTCCAAATCCTACTGTGTTTAGGTGCCCTCCAGCCATATTTAGATTTGCTCCGGCTCCTGCCATATTATGACTGACCTCATGTCCAGCCATTTCGTGACCGGTCCCCGAGCTGTGCGTGCTCGAAAACATTGATACAACGTTTCTGTGACTATTTGTATTAGCTGAAATAAATAAATTGATATAACTAACGAGTAGATAGTTTCTTCATGCATACAAAATAATAAAGGATTTAAAATCTAAAATTGTATTTGCTTTTTTTTTCTAAATATTAGCAGTAACATAATTCTGTAAGCAACTATGTGTGAATTAATTGTTACAATGTGTTTATGGTAGTACTATCCTCTGTGGTAACTGATGGAATGGTAAAAGGGAAGCTGGATTTTCTGTCGTAATTTTTGAAGCATTTGGCTTGAATTACTGAATCAGACAGAAAGATAAATTTACCTCCTCCAGTTCCGGTTCCTTGTATATTTTGGGGAGAGATGGCTATCAAATCTGCCAAACCGGAAGCCATATTATTTGAATGATCTGAAACAAAACATTGTTAATATTGTCATAACAACGCAAAATGTTCTGCGATAAAAGTGTTATTTAATCATTGTATGCTATTATATTCTATTGAACATATTCAGTAATTGCGAACATTTATGGAAGCTTAAACATATTTTCTGGATCAAAATTAAAACGTATAGATGCATGTACGAGAATGTGATCGCAAAATGCATTGCAATTATCGTGAGCATATTGACCGCATATTGTGTACACAATCAGCCTATTTAACAATCGATCGTCGCATTGTGCGATACAATGCGCACGTATGTGCGACATGGTAAGATCAATTGATTCATGTTACAAATTGAAACATAATCGTTTGAAAAACTTAAAACGTATACGTATTCAATATCCGTTCAGTATATCTAAACTCTATCCAAATATGTAATAAATGTTACATTACACATCGTAAACACACGTGTCGATTAAGGTCGTTTGTACACACGTGTCGATTAAAGCTTATTGTACACACGTGTCGATAAGGGTCGTTTATACACACGTGTCGATTAAAGCTTGTTGTACACACGTGTCAATTAAGGCCGTTTGTACACACGAGTCGATAATGGTAATTGTACACAGGTATCGATAAAAGTCGTTTGTACACACGTGTTGATAAAATTCGTTTGTACACACGTGTCGATAAAAGTCGTTTGTACACAAGTGTGGATAAAAGTCGTTTGGACACACGTGTCGATAAAAGTCGTTTTTACACACGTGTCGATAAAAGTCGTTTGTGCACACGTGTCGATAAAAGTCGTTTGTACACACGTGTTGATAAAAGTCGTTTGTACACATATGTTGATAAAAGTCGTTTGTACACACGTGTCGATAAAAGTCGTTTGTACACACGTGTCGATAAAAGTCGTTTGTACATACGCGTTTATAAAAGTCGTTTGTACACACGTGTTGATAAAAGTCGTTTGTACACACGTGTCGATAAAAGTCGTTTGTACACACGTGTTGATAAAAGTCGTTTGTACACACGTGTTGATAAAAGTCGTTTGTACACACGTGTTGATAAACGTCGTTTGTACATGTACATACGTGTCGATAAAAGTCGTTTGTACACACGTGTCGATAAAAGTCGTTTGTACACAGGGGTCGTTTAAAAGCAACTTTAGTACGTGATAGCCATGTTCATAACTGTTTAATAAATATGGCAACATATTTAAAATCAGGAAAGAATGTTAATTTGAAAACGAAATTGTATTTATCAACATGCTGTTCCTAAATATCCAACAACCACGATATTAATCAAACAGCTGTAGGACAGCTACAAATGTATCACGAATATTGTTTTCATTTTGCATACATCATGATAGAAACAGGGGAAAGTGTTTTCTGTCCCACATGTAGCACCTGCGTATATTTAACTTACTTGGACCTGCCGGGGAATTAGCTGTTGTAATTATGTCGGTTAGAGCGGCAGCTGTTCTCGACATCTGATCTAAAAGTGTAGATATAGTGCGATATTATATATATATATACATTAAAAAACAGTTATAACGGATAAAATTATTTATGAGCATATAAGACCTCTAAGATAAAGAATGTTTATATTTTGAAACGCCAGCAAATATATATTTTGCATGCAGCTATGCATAATTGCCATTTTGAAGTAATAATTTATCCTTATGATATTATTTTATTTGTATTGCATTGTATGATCTGAGCCTTTGGGTGTTACATGTACTATAATCATGAAATCTTTCTACAATGCATGTAAAAACAATATTATTTTATCGGTTTAAGAAGCGATTCCCAATAATATGGACAAATAAACATTTAATCATTTAAACACAAATCCGGCATAAGACCAACATAAGCAAGCTTCATATTTAGATACGTCTATAGGATTTCTAACGAGTGTAAAAGAAAGGTGAATATGCCTTTCATTTTCTATTCAGAATGTTATAAGAAATGCAGGCCATTGCAACAGGTTTTTTCTCTGCAATATAGTTTTACTTTGTGTATAACTCAATTTCTGTGTCTAAACTATGTTTGTATCTGTGTTCCTGTCAACGCGGGAACATATGTATGTTTTAAAAATATTTGGTAGTGACTCATTATTTAATCAAGTTATGAACATTCTAACGACGACACGTACCTAATGTGTTCTGTGCTACTCCGCCATTAGTCGCGTAGATAGGTTCAGCTGCAGACAACCCCCCTGTCAACAAAATGAAAACGAATATTACACAAAGATAACCTTCATGTGCAGAATTCACAAAATGGAAGATTTTGGCCCCAGAGCGTTTATACCAAATTATTACAGGTCTTTGATTAAACAATATTTTGTTCACTAGTATTTGATAATCTTTATAAAGAATGGTATTCTATAGCGACAAGTTAAGATAGAATGTTGAATATCATAAGTGAAATTACTAACAAAAGATTACAGGGTTTATGTATTTGGTGACAAAGGGATGTTATCATTTGCCTACTTGAGGGAAACAGGAGCTTTTGTGTCCTCGCGATTAGTCATGTTCATCAAAGACGCAGTTCAAGACGAACATATTTAATAGAACGGAGTAGTAATATGTTTCTCAAACATATTATAACCGTTTTTATTTCATGAACAAAATATTAATTATATATTTAAGATGATGCAACATGAGGGAACTTTGACTTGTATGGTACATAAGGTATATTTAACACACATGGATAATATCCAATTAAAACTCAATACAGTATGATGGATATTAAACTTCACCAGCAATTAAATCATGTATTATATCCGGCTGGTACAATTTAGGATTTCTAACGAGTGTAAAAGAAAGGTGAATATGACTTTCATTTTTTATTTAGAATTTTATAAGAAATACAGGCCATTGCAACAGGTTTTTTTGTTCTCTCTACAATATTGTTTTACTTTGTGTATAACTCAATTTCTGTGTCTAAACTATTTTTGTATCTATGTTCCTGTCAACGCGGGAACATATTTATGTTTTACAAATTGTTGGTAGTGACTCATTATTGAATCAAGTTATGAACATTCTAACGACGACACGTACCTAATGTGTTCTGTACTGCTCCGCCACTAGCACCACTGACAGTGTTAGTCGCGTAGATGGGTTCAGCTGCAGACAACCCCCCTGTCAAAAAATGAAAACAAATGTTACACAAAGATAAACTTGATGCGCAGAATTAACCAAATGGAAGATTTTGGCCCCAAAGCGTTTATACCAAATTATTACAGGTCTTTGATTAAACAATATATTGTTCACTTGTATTTGATAATCTTTATAAAGAATGGTATTCTATAGCGACATGTTAAGATAGAATGTTGTATATCATAAATGAAATATCCAATTAAAACTCAATACAGTATGATGAATATTGAACTTCACCCGCAATTAAATCATGTATTATATCCGGCTGGTACAATTTGTTGTGTTGCTATTAAAGTAGAGTACATCAGTTCAATCAATCCAAAAATACAAATATATCGTTCCGAATTACCTAACATGTTGGCACTTGGGAAGGTCGGTTCAGTACCAATTCTATTATGGGCAGCAATAGCGTCTACTATGGCAGCCGCATTCAAACCTGTATCCACGAACCATCATATTTCTTAATTATTCCAGAATATTACTGATGGAAAACGTAAAAATTATATTTTTGAATAACAGATTAATCATTTCAGAACACAGAATTACATGCATTTTTGAAAGCAAATATTACTGAGTATGTGTATGAAATATTTATTTTTCATTCATTTTAGTTTTTATAATCTGGATGATGTTAATTGTTGTCTATGTGGTGTCGTACCTGTGTTGCCTTTCGTTGTCACCTTTATGGACGTAGTGGTGTGGGTGCCTGACGGAACCGCGTTGTTAGATGTCATCATGTCTGTTATGGCAGAGGCTAACCTATCATTTCTGGCTGTATAACATATAGAAACATTTAAGTTGTGAAGAAAACTTATAATAATTCGTTGTAATGATGGCATATTGACAACTATAAAATCATAGTATCCTCCTTTGATCCATAATATCATGTTCTATCTTTCATTCGCAACAGTTCCTTATGTAATTATTCAGACTATCACTCTAAGTGTATACATGTATTATCAGAAAAGTTAGTTTTTAACGATGGGAAAGACTATGAGTAAGTACGTTAACTTGTTACCCTATCATCAAAATCAAATGTCCTTTGTAATTGGACATGTTAATTGACTTGAATAAAATATGGTTTAAACTACATGACACTGTAAAATCCCCGTCGTCAAAACCTACCGTTTATCACCAGCGTACTTTTGTGTTTTATAAAATGACAAACTAATACTAACTACTTTGAGTAGAAACTGGATTTGACTGTACTGATGTCATGCTGTTAGTGTTTGTAGAACCTGAAACAAATAAGACAACATTGTATATCGAATAACAAATACAATTTAATAATGTTATCAAAATATAACGATCGATCGTTGAAAGTTATCAATATCATGTGGGTTTGTTGATGGATAGGGTAGGGTGGAACAGCAAGTATATCTTGTTACAATATAAAAACTCGTTACATTTTTTTTTTTTGCTATTTTTTGGCATGTTTGTACTCTGACCTTGTGCAGATGTCATTTCACGTTCTAAAAATTAAATTTTGCACACACATATAAATGTTTTGAACACAATCAAGTTATCCAGTTGTGTATGTAGTGTCTCCATGTTCGATTATTATTGTTGGTACATTGTCTGAATACATGCAGCTATATGCCCGCCGCATCATTGAAAACCTGAACGTCACAAGCAGTCATGGAATTTTCTTTTTTTGATATTTTAAAGTGATCACAAATATCCTTCAGCTCGCAACTGGCCGATACGAGGAGATTTGTACAAACACAGGTGATAAAGCCAAATAGCATATATGTGTTTGTTGTTGGTGTTTTGTAGGCTATTGCCTAAGGTGGATATGCATTTATTGTTCGATGCAATCGGAACTGTTTACGTGTTAGCTAAAACATACCTTGGTATCCTGCAGATCCTGACATACCCTGATTTGCACTGCTGCCACCTATGGCGTTTCGCGAGGCCATTTCGTTTGCTATGATAAGATCTATCAATTCCGACGCTCGTTGAGTTTTTCCTGTGTGGAAAATTAAAAAATCACCATACTGACTAGCTTAAAGGTATGTGCAAACGTTGCATATTTATCAATAATGTTTTACACAAACTGTACAGCTTATCGTCTTCAAGTCCTATTTAGTATCACAAATTAATGATTAAGAATCGTCTAACCATGATCCGTCAGATATGTTATTAAATAAATAACTTTTTTCAAAACAAATCAGAATATCTTATTGAGATATTTTTTGTCTGAAAAATAGACCCATGATATATAATTTCGATTTGAATACTTAATGAATTATATTTCCTCTGCATTAGTCATAATGTAGAAAATAAGATATAATAACAGACATGTCAACCATCATAATTCTTAATTCTGAGGTAAATGTCCCCATAAAAGTTATGCATTATATATTATCAGCAATATTATTTCAACTTTACTTAGAATCTCACCCTGGTTTCCTATCGCTCCTGTAGCAGCAACGGTACCAGATGGTCTGTATGGTCTAGGATTTGGTTCTTGGTGTGACGTAGGTCCCCCAGCACTGCTGATCATATTTGTTTGGGAGGATGAACTTTGTTCTAAAAATCATTTTGAACATATTCAACTTGATTTCGTGATTACTGACAATAATACAAATATCTCCCCTAAGTTATAAAATAAGACTTCCTGGCAACGTCTGTTTTGCATGGCGTATAGATATGATAACAAGAGGCCCATGGGCACTCATTTTGTAACAAAGGTAACTTTACCTACTTGTAATGCAAAAGTAGTGTGAAAGATGTACTATGTACAAATAGTGCTTCTGTCAGTCAGCTGATTTTTTGTAAAGCACCTTAAGATCCTTCCATCTATGAAGAGTATTTGATTCTACCATATCTGGATTTTGAGAAGATTTGGGAAATTTGAGTCAATTTGACCCTTTTTGGCCACGCCCCTCAGACCCCTGGGGGCTTGGGACCATATAATTCACAATTAAACTATAGTAAAGTTAACCCCCTAGCCAGGGGGAAACGTGAGACGCCAGGGTCATGAAATTCACTATTTTGGTAAAGCACCTTAAGACCCTCCCATCTATGAAGAGTATTTGATTCATATATCTGAATCTTGATTTGATTTGTGAACGGTGTATATTGATATCGGCGTTATTTGATCATAACAGTAACACCTGCCATGGCTTATCATTGTGGCTCCAGCATTGTGAACGTTTTGCGACGGAGTAATGAGTACAACAGTAGAGAAAATGAATTATTTCTACAAAAACTATAAATAAATGTTCGGTATTATTAATCCATCGATATCAATATATGTTGTAGTTTATATTTAAAATAAGAAACCTATCAGTGCAGTTAATCATGACACGAAGCTGAAAGTATAACCAACCCAGAAGATAATAGTATTATGAAAACTGAACTATTCCGTCGAATCTGCCTGGACATACACATGTATGAGTTATAATCAACCTTAATTAACTAGTGTCTAGTGACGCCCTACCTTGTCCACCCATTGTTCCTGCAGGACCTTGGTTATTTTGCGAAGAAATAAAACGTTCCGATTGAGAAGTAGATGTAGAAGAAACCATATTTGCTGGAATTATGAAATGCATATATGGCTGTAAGAATTACACTTCTTTAAACATATCTTAATTTGAGATTATCAGGTTGTAAAAGTGAGTGGAAACGTTTCCTTGGCATAAATTATAAAAATATGTAATTCACAAATATTTGTTATGAATTCGATTCAGTAAATTTATGTAAGATATGTACCAATTCATATTTCAAACTGTCAAATTGTGTAAAATTCGTAATAATCATTTTTTTAAATGTTCACGCCATCGCTTTGTTTTAAAAATGTCTACGGTGACGAAATTCAAAGAAATGTCTCTTTTATATTTGCTCCTTTTCTTGATAAAACAACATCTACTGTATTTATCTTTTAGAACTATACCTTGGTTTAAGGACGCGGCTGGTATATTCCTGGTAGGGCCTATACCAGAGAGGTCTAATGAGCCAATTCCACCGCTCCCCTGAGATGACCGCGATGTTTCAATGCCGGTATTTGTCATAATGGTTTCGTGGGTATTAACATTGGATGTTTGTTTCGCTGTCAAATATGCCAGATATAATCGTCATTATGTATGTGTTTACATAACATATTTAACATATCATGTATGTCGAACAACAGGTATTTTTTTAACTTGTTAACAACATAGTAAATTGGTCTCATATTAGATAGGCCCGTGGTCTGGATTTATTTGGAATTTAACGAAATTCAAATACAGATCCTGACAAAATGGACTATTCCCTAATTACAAATGATCTTACTCGGGTCAAAGAATGTGTAACTTATTTTACGATAGACTCTGGTAGAAAGAATAGGATCTTCCTGTTTTCATGGTGTCTATTAGGCAGGATCATTGGTCTAATAGTTAACATGGCTTGCTTCTGATGTCACATAACCTATACTTTGGTTCCAATCTGCCCGAATGCACGATTGTTTTTGTTTTATTTCTAAATTCGAATTTGAGGTTTCATAGATAATTATTAGAAACAGAGCTATACTAAGTATGTAAGCTGCATTTTTACATGTCCTTGCTTCGTTGGTCCTATGTCTATCATTAATTTCATATTGTGGTATTTCTGACGGGAGAAGTTTGAGAACGATCACTAGAAATAGGAAGGAAGGGAGCATATATTTATAAAGTATATTGTCGAAGCAGAAAGAAAACAAACATATTACTTCACCGTCCCAACCGCTTTCCCGTGTATTGTATCATAATGTTATGATGAGAATATCATAGATTATATGATAAACAGTGAGTCAGCGTATGTTATACCAATCATAGATGCATGTACATAGCAATTATACCAATAGAGACCATTAACTCCAACTTTACTAGTTAATTATCAACATATCCTTACTAATAATTCATTGGCGAGATTAATATAGATTTATCAATGACAATCTCGAGTTGGATATATCATTTTCCCATAAGATGAACAAAGATGGAGTGATGTCACGGGCTACTACGAGTTATGAAATCAGGTTTGGCTTCCGGAAAATTGGAGTAACATAATGTTTATTTTGGTAGCAAATAAAGAAAACTATCACTTGTCTGTGTCAATTTAATTTTGTATATGTATGAATGTGATATCCAATTTAAAAAATTAAGAACAAATAGCAGTTGCAAAGCTATCAAAACAATCCGAAAACACATATCCTAAAAGTCTGGACAGACTTCCTACTCAGAGAGATTAAGTTTGTTAGAAGGCATAATTTGTATAAAATGAGGACTAAAAGACGAGAGGCGGAAAGGATAGCGGGTTTTTCATGGATTGATTAAATAATTGTGTTGTCAGAACGGGTACAGAAGTATAAATTACAACTTCAATACTGTTAATACTGTTGAAATAACACTAATCAATTGGACTGAGCTGCAATTCTTTAGTGAACATCTGAAAATATAGACGAATCTGGAAATTGTACCTTTTTCATTAGACAGAGATTTCTAGCTGTTTATATCGCATATAGACACTAAAAGTTATTTTTCTGAAAAAAACATGTTGTTTATTTACAATTAAAAGTTGTTGGCGCCTTAGGGATTTTGAAATTACGCCCATTAATGTTGAAATTTCATAATAAACAGCATGGCCGCTAGCTCAGTAGAAAAGTTTCCTGCATAATAACCATAAAGATGCATGGAAGTCAAATATCTGTGGCAAAAACACCGAATAAAACTATATTCGCTTCCTATCATAACTCATAGCTATAGAAAGAAAACTGCTGAATAATCTTAAGTCTTCTGTTTAAGATGCAACACCGAGAGCTAACTCTCTTTGAAATTGAAAAAAAAAAACATTTAACTGCACACTTTTCAAAATACTGGCCTCTTTTTCTGACTAAGAGTTTGAAGTTAAAAAAGGAATTAAAGCTATAAACTGGCAGGAGAAGAACATACACATTTAAATCATTTGTTTCAATAATTTCATTTGAGTCAACATTTCAATTTTATCAAAGATTATGACAATACCGTCATTATTGCTATGATATCTTATCTACATAAGCCGACAATCAGCATCACTAACCCAATATGAAAGAGCGACTTTCCGACAGCATCGATAATAATATCCATAATCGCAAATTCACATTACGTATATTCTAGGAAGAATCTATTTTTTAAAGTCGCTGTATGCAAATAAAAATATCTTTAACATATGTTAGCTTTACAACATGCTAATGGAATTAAAAAGTAGATGTACCTTGTTGTGTTGGTTCGCTAGCACCAATACTGGACAGATCTAGAGTGCCTATTGTGTTGGCAGAGGCTTTGTTGGTACCGCTAGTATGGCTCGTCATTGACCCACTGTTAGTACTTTTCGGTGAACCACCTGTGGCACCTGCCGCTGACCCGCCATTGGTGCCTGTCGTTGACGTCACGGTGGTGATGGTTTTAGAACCACTATTAGTGCTTGCTGTTGGGCCGCCAGTTGTAGGTGTATTTGGTACACTTCTACCACCAATGAGCGAGGTCATGGCTGCGATTCTGAATGCATTCGCAGCACCTTATTTGTACAACAATAATTAACAGGTTTTGTTTTCATTCAACACGACAGAACACATTTCAAATAATTACGACAAACACTGTACCCAACACTCATTCAACATTATATACCCGATACTCATGCACAATTACATAGCGAAACTCATTGCAAGTAATTATGGTATTTACCTTTTAAACATAATGTATTTGACATTTATATTGATAAACATGGGTGTTTGAATTTACATACTTGTAAAAACACATTCGTATTAATGCGTTGCTTATTTGCGTAGCTTATTTTTTATAATCGTAAAAAACAGAGCGTTCGAACAGTTAATGAATTTTGCTTGACAAAGTTGTCACATAATATAGTCATGCGTATATCGTATCTGTGTAAACAAACGCAAAATAAAACTCTATTTTCCTAACAGGAAAATGTATTTTTCTCTTTCCATCGCCTGAAAAGAGGAGTGCGTTTCACTGTTCTCAACGTTGGGCATTACTGATGAAGATAACGTTACGTCTATCAAAGCAGCCTTACAATAGTACATAGATCTTTTACCAGAATACGTCAGATAAGTATGTTTCATTACTTAGCGCTGCACATAGAGCACGGAGTACATGTTTATTGCGAATTAATATCACAATTACGGTATATATGTTTACTAGAGAATGATAAAGATTATTTACTCAATTTCCCTCCATATTGTGGGTCTGCTGATGAACCAGTCTGTTCCTGTGGGACGGAGAAGAATGAGTCAAGGAATCCTGACGGTTCTGTAAAGTAATGCCAAAAAAATATATGTTATTTTGCATAAAGAATTCTTTCCAAGGCAATATTATTCAACATTAGAGCAAAATAGTATTATAATTCAATGTTCTTTGGTTTAAAAACAATAATTCTTTTAGAAATAATATGTTACCGTTGATATTATCTTTGCTTTATGTAAAATTGTTTTTTTAGAAACTTATTTTTTTTAAGCGTAGTCATTCTGATATATTTTTCTTGCTAATTGATATTGTAGATTAGTAAGTCGTCTGTTGATATTTATAATTTCCGAAACATAATATTTCAACGATTAACATGGCATTCTTAAAAGTCGGTGAAATATATTCTTTTCACTATCCTGCCGATTGAGAGAGTGAGAAAGATTTTCAGAGGCTTTTTTAAAATTTCAATAAGGACATTCATCATTGCGAAAACGATATTATGTTTCACAACGTTCGATGTTGGGGTAACATTTCTAACAAAATGACTGCACCAAGATGTGACAAATCCATTCTGTTTAAATTTAAAGCGTAGTGTGGTACTACTATAAACGTTTTGATTTTATAAACCTTTCGGTGAGAGGAATTTTAAATAATACGAACGCTGCTGAAATACATTTCTTAATGTACACATATGTAAACGCCTGTATATGTCCGTGGATGTTTAAAACTCGAAATAAATGGGCAGTTTTTAAGTTTAAATATAACTACTTGATATTTCCGTCGCTGCACCAGAGTTGTCTGCCCCCGCGATGTTTGTTGGTTTGGATGCTGACGCTGCTTCGGTGGTACCTCCTGTAACACGTAAAAACAATAACGAATACAAACGGGAGTGGGGGACATATAAAGGGCAGTTAATCTGACTGAAATACAGCAACACATTTAAATCATGAAGATACGATTTAAAATACGAAATCGTATTTATTCACAGGGCATTCCATAATATCTATTAGCTGGGATACCACTGTTATGCTCACTCTATAATCACACTGTGTCATCGAGAGCACACCACACAACGTGTAACGCTATGCAATCCCTCAACTGTATGCATCGGATTCGTAAACTTCAATTAGATAAAAAAAAAAGAACATATACAATTTCGAAATAATCATACAAGTCCTTTACGTACTGTTTTGTATAAATTCACTATAAAAATATTCGCTTTTCATCTGTAACCGCAGCAGTAGCAATATAACAACGACGACGAACGTAACTTCATTTAAATTATATATCACCAACCTTGTGCAATACCGCCTCCGTTTCTTTGGTTGACAAGCGTAGCCAGTGTGGAAAGTAGCATATTTGATGGCTCTGCAAGTAGTGAGGTATCTGATTAACTTTTCTACCCCTAACTTACCACGCTATCAGGAAACAGAACAACCCTTTGAAAACGTAGTCCTCCATAACTCTATCAAAGAGGACCTACCAATAACCAATGACAGACAATGAATACTGATAAGTTAGTCTCGTTAATCCGGATGTCCAACTAAACATTTTGAAGGGGTTGTCGGGTTTCAATATGTCATTTCAAATAATTTCGGTAATCTAGCCATTTCATTTGGAAATAATTCTCGATAGGATTAATGGTAAATGATTCTTTGTCAGTACCTTCTCTTAATGGAGGCAGTTAGACTTGTGATTTACCAGAGCTGTTTATTAGCATGTCAACAAATGTAACAGTTCTGACGTCACTACTAATCGTTTGTGCATTGGTTAAATGGTTTTAAAGCACAGTGGTGACGTCCTAAATTCTTTACATTACATTCTTTAATCGGTGGGGTGGCGCAGTGAATATCACTCTTGCCTTTCATCAAGGCGGCCGGGGTTCGATTCCCCGATCGGACGTGAAAAGGTATGGAGTCACCTGCCCGACCACGTGGGTTTTCTCTGGGTACTCCGGGTTTCTTCCCACATTAAGAACCCCCGCAAGCTAACATTCGGGCCATTAAGAGTAATTAATATAAGTTGAAATAAGTTGTTTCAATATTGTTGTAAAACAAATAAAAAAATATTATTTGATCGGTCAATTTATACGGGAGGCGAACTGGCACTGACAAGAAAATACCAATTAAACCATTGCCGAACACTTCAACATGTTGTTAAAACCTTACTTACCGAAGTTACTTATCGCTGACTGGACACCTGATCAACCAATGGAAGAAGAAGAAGAAGAAAAACAATTTAACATATAATTAAGTCAATGTACCTCAATTAAAGAAACATAATTATAACCATATATCAAATAAAAAATAAATTGATGTAAAAAAAAAAATTCAAGTCCATTTGTTACAATCAGATACACAATAAAAAGATGTTTGCAATTTAACAAGTTTTATTATCGTGCCAAAATGTCTTTTGTATGTGCAATCAACCTTGAAAATATAAAAAGGTTGAAAAAGGGACGAACATATGTCTTACTGTCAATCTTGAAAGAAACCCTGAAGATCAGGACATTAAAAAATGAAACAAAATGAGAATTTAAATAATAGTTTTAGTATAATTTCGACGGGCAAAATACTATTTTGATTTTGCGCCCTAGAAAGCTCATATTGCTATTGGTATAGGTACATATTTTCGAAATTAAAGGAGTAAACAGCAGGAAAGCTTATAAAGGTAATATGTGCGATATACAAACACAATCATAAAGATAGGTAAATAAATTAAATATTCATAAGACATTTTTATTGTCAACAAGCCTTTGATGTGAGGGAAATGTATCTATCACTAAGTTATATTCCATAAGTCGAGTTAAAAAACAATCGTAGGTTCATAGAACAAAGGGGTATAATCAATCCAGCAAGGAGGGAATGAATATGTTTTCTAGTTACTTGATATTCGTATACAAAAACGATATCATTCCAGTTTCGTATGACGAAATCATTTTCGTTTTCACTTGTTATTGTAGCTCAAACAGCCATGGCGAGTGTACTTGATGTAGCTACTTGAGAAGCGATAATTAAAATACTTTGGCTATATGCACGATTATCTAATGATAATATAAACAGAGGCTGCAGCACGCCGATATACAATACATATTGACGAAAGTTACACACCAATAGCCTCTCGATTATATAATGCCGATAAGTATTGTACCTAATTAAAATAGAAAAAAATATTTAGCACATTCACCAACAGAAAATAAAGCATTTATGGACAGATTAGGGAGATAAAATAATTATGATACCTGTATTAACATAACTAGCCGACAAGAATGTCAGATCAATCTATTCCCAAATTCACCAAACCAGAGAAATATTAACAACCTAATACGCCAATAAGTGTAAACGTTCATAATTACGCTTAGATTATCAACTTTGAAATAAATAACAGTGATTTCATTCCATTTGATTTTCATAATTATGAAGAAAATATTGCATTATTTCTTGTATGTTTATAGGGTTAATACTTATAAATATTTTACCTTGGTTTGTCTGAAATCCGCTTACTCCGGCACGAGTAGCAATTGGGTGATCAAACTCGAGTTGACGGTTACCTGAAGAAATCAGAAAATAATAATATAGTGTATATATTGTATATGTATATAAAGTTTGCTAAAAAGGGTTTTCAGTTTGTTCGATTTCAATTAAGTGGCATAATATCAACACTACATTGTATCTGTTAATAACAAATGTAACTTAAACGCAAGCTTCATCCTGTCAAAGCGTAAATAACACATTGAATGCATCTATTTGATTTGAGCATTGGTGTTCGAGTTTGATGAATATTCAAACAGCAAACATTGAACTTGTTGCATGTTTCTGAAACAAACAGATTACACTGAAAATGATTAAGATTAGGTTGATTTTTTGTCTGCTCTCTGCCGTTCTGAAATTTGATATATGTGTATGAAATATAATTCTACAAGATGTCAGCAGATTGCTGTCCGTGACAAAGAGATATAAAGCTATTTTCAAATCCTCAAACTATTGTTTCTCTTTTATTAAAAGTACTAAATACGTGTATCTTAGAGAAGAGAATGACTTGTTAGTATTTAAGGCCTAATTTAAGCAATCCTAAGCTACAAAGCTTAGTTCTAAAGCATATTTAAAGCATTAAAGATATGTAATAGCTCGATATTTTGGAATATTACATATCTGAAATACATGCTGCAAAAATTCCGCAGAAATAATATTGATTGTTCTTAAAAGCAAAAAAGAAAACTATTGACATCTATACTAGCCAAGCTTTTTCGTCATGAAATAACACTTACCATCTAAGGTTGTAGACTCTACTGCTACCGAATACACAAAATCAATAAAATGTCAGAATTGTAAATAACGAAGGATGACGGAAAGTTTAGATTTTAACGTATTGTGGCCATGCTGACACTAACGTAGAGACATTGCTTCATTGGGCGGTAAACCCTTGTACTCTCTAAACGTTAACCAAATCTAAAAACATACAAACTGCAGATCGGTTATCGACAAATAAACATCCATCCATTAAATGCAGCCGTTTCATACCATCTAATGAAAACTTGTTGATGCAGTCAACATTTAACTTTCTCTCATCAGAGGCATTGATTCGACAGAGTAAAAGTATATTGGTGAAAATACACGTATACATAAAACAAAAACACTAACTCTTACCTAAGTGGAATGAATCCCCAACTTGATTTTGCATTCGCTTGGCAGCTGCAAAAATAAAACATATACCATCAGATCTGTAAGTAGGTCAGAAAATGTCGCGCTGACCATGCATTGGTGTTAGTCTAAAGTTTTCTATGAATTGAAAAAAATAGATAAATAAATAGCAGACAGTTCTGTTGAAAACAATTTGAAATTTTGTACCAAAAGCACCAACCAATTCATCGCAAGTGAAATATTTAAACGCAATTGCTTAAATAATATTATTTATGCTGTTCACATACCAATAAGTTCATGATGTATAATACGCTCGTATTTATCGATATAAATATACTGTAATGGTGGACATTTTTGCGATGAGGAAATGTTCTCCAATTTTTGCATTGAGTTTTGCTCGATAACATCCAAATGCGAATATTTTATAACATTTTGAGAAAATGAATATAAACGGATTTTAGAACTATTTCGAGGGCAAAATTTCCACACTTCGATCAGTTCATAGGGAACATTTTCACGCGCAAAATCTTCCACTTTTACAATATTGGCAATAAGTCTCCAGAGGAAACGCTTTATAATTCAATGTGTTTGCGAATATTTATTTAGTATTAGTTAAGCATGAAACATATATCACATATATATTTCTATTTAATGGAAAAAAGCGGTAGTCACTTACATTCCATGCGGAGTTTATACACAATATCATCTATGACTTTTTGTATTTCTTTTTCGCTAAGGCCATCTGGAAAAGAAATTGTAGCATTTTAAAAATATTTCATTTCTTTATGTCTCATTTATAGGTTTGTCATGATTCTACAAAATCTAAATAGTCGTTGATTGATATGTTTTGTAGTTTGCTTGTTTTCGTTTTTCTTATCAAATATGCATTGGTATATGGTTATTTAATAGATTAAGTAATTTCTAATACTAATACCTGATTTCTGGGAAACTAAAGGTCGGAGTTTTGTTTCCAAATCTGCAAAATCAATATGTTTTCTTACGATTATTTTAGTACCAATAGAGATATTCAAATGGAAGAGTTGCACATTGTCTTTAATTTTAAAGCTATTTCATCAAATCGTGTGCCTGTTTGTAACACTCTCTTGACTTTAGAATATAATACATATACATTTTACAAAAATTCAATTTATAAATACACAGGTTAAAGACTAGGGGTGTTCCGATGTAGAAAATATCTAAACTTCACTCTGGACCAATGATCGATCGATCAGTCCAAATTTGGGTCTCGTAACATGCATAAATAATTAGTCTTACACTTCACACACAAAGTAACACGTGACACACAAAGTACAAAACAGCACAAAATGAAAATGTCATATCATATGGAATTTATAACGATCGGATATGTCAATTCTTAACATTATAGACTATATTGGTCTAAAGTCTGAATGAATATATTTTATAGCAAATGAAACTGTTAAGGGGGTTCACATTGTTTTTTATTCTGTAAACTAATTTGCATAAAGATAACCCTAATTAGCATTTCACCATCGTTTTACCTACCTGACAGACGCACTCTCTTACGTTGTCCTTTGTTATAAAGGAGGATGTACTCGTTATATTTGCTGGAACCTATAATAAATCGTGTCAAGATAGGTGAAAATAATATTTTTTTAATTTGATATGTTTCAATATGTGCTATAAATTTTAAATAAATAATTAATATTAGGAATCTTTTAAGGGAGAGGAAATTCGCATTATTTCATACCTATTTAATGCTTTAGTCCTTTTCTCCCACTTCTTAACAGAAATTTGGTAAAATAGGACATGCACAACATAAATGAAAAACTAAATATAGGCATATTTCCAGATAACAACTTAAGGTCATATTTGAAGAGAGCAGAAAAGAGGACGGTATAACATAGGTATACCTCAAATTAAAAGATCCATGCAAGCTTGTTCAACAACTGTAATGCTCTTGAGGTTGTGTCACATGCTGACGAAAAATTGCCAGTCACATAAACGACGTTTTTTCCATGTTTTCAATTGTGACGTCATAATAAAACGCCGTCATCTGATTTTTACGCCATAATAGTGCAGGTCAACTAGTGCACCCATCTGGGAAACACCTATTCACATTGGAGTTCCATATCGGATCTCTCCTGCTCAATCCAATTATAAGTATTAACGTTATCAAATCATAATCTATAATAATCGAATTGCAATGGTATCCTAATTGATATGGCTTGTGTCTTTCGTCAATGAAACGGTATGGATAGAACCGTCCTTAAATGACCATAGCCGTGATAGGACGTTAAACAATACTAATAAAATCTATTACCTGTAACTGAGCGAGATCGGGTTATCTCAGTCGAGGGCTAAGATTATGTAACAAAAAACCAACCGAGGCGTAAGCCGAGGTTGGGATGTTAAAGAATCTTATCCC
>JAUMHH010147723.1:0-20163 GCA_032359455.1 Chlamys rubida | reverse complement strand
GGGAAGAGAGAGAAATCATACAGAGAAATCATACCCTAGAGGGTAACAGAGAAAGCATACGTTGGGGGTGGGGTGGGGGGGGGGTGGCAGAGAAATCATACCCTAGGGAGTTACAGAGGAATCACACCCTAGGGAGTTACAGAGGAATCATACCCTACTCCGCTAGGGGGTGACATAGAAATCATTCCCTAGGGGGGAAGAGAGAGATATATCATTCCCTAGGGAGTGACAGAGAAATCATATCCTTAGGGAGTGACAGAGAAATCATACCCTAGGGGGACACAGAGAAAGCATATCCTTAGGGAGTGACAGAGAAATCATACCCTAGGGGGACACAGAGAAATCATATCCTAGGGAGTAACAGAGAAATCATACCTGGGGGGGGGGGCAGAGAAATCATACCCTAGAGGTTGATATAGAAATTAACCCTAGGGAGTTACAGAGGAATCATACCCTAGGGGATGACAGAGAAATCATACCTTAGGGTGTCCTCTAGATGTGACATAGAAATCGTACCAAAGGGGGTGACAGAGAAATCATTCCCTTGGGGGGAAGAGAGAGAAATCATACCCTAAAGAGTGACAGAGAAAGCATTCCCTAGGGGTTAAGTCATTCCCTAGGCAGTGACAGAGAAATCATATCCTTAGGGAGTGACAGAGAAATCATACCCTAGGGGGACACAGAGAAATCATATCCTAGGGGGGCAGAGAAATCATACCCTAGAGGGTGATATAGAAATCTAACCCTAGGGGATGACAGAGAAATCATACCTCAGGGTGTCCTCTAGATGTGACATAGAAATCGTACCCTAGGGTTGACAGAAATCATATACTAGGGGTGACAGAGAAACCATACCCTAGGGTTGACAGAAATCATATACAAGGGGTGACAGAGAAACCATACCCTAGGGTTGACAGAAATCATATACTAGGGGTGACAGAGAAATCATACCCTAGGGAGTTACAGAGGAATCATACCCTAGGGGGTGACATAGAAATCATACCTAAGGTGATGACAGAGAAATCATACCTTCGGGGGTGACAGAGAAATCATAACCAGGGGGGATTAGGGGCAGAGAAATCATACCTTAGGGGTGACACAGAAATCATACCCAAGGGGATGACAAAGAAATCATGCCCAAGCAGGTAACAGAGAAATCAAACCCTAGGGTTGACAGAAATCATATACTAGGGGTGACAGAGTAACCATACCCTAGGGGTGACAAAAACATATACTAGGGGTGACAGAGAAATCATACCCTAGGGGTGACAAAAAAACATATACTAGGGGTGACAGATAAATCATACCCTAGGGTTGACAGAAAGCATATACTAGGGGTGACAGAGTAAACATACCCTAGGGGTGACTTAACATATCCTAGGGGTGACAGAGAAATCATACCCTAGAGGCTGACAGAAAAATCATACCCTATGGGCTGACAGAGATAATCATTACACAGGGAGTGACAGAGAAATCATTCTCGACGGGGTCACAGATACCTCATACACTAGGGGGTAACAGAAAGCATACCCTAGGGGCGGACAGATAAATCATACCCTAGGGGCTGACAGAGAAGTCATTCCCTATACCCGAGGGGGTGATAGAAAAATCGAATCCTAGGTGTTGATAGAAATCATACCTTAGTGGGTAACAGATAAATCATAATAAACCATACCCTAGAAGGTGACATAGAAACAGTAACCTAGGGTTGACAGAGAAATCATTTTAGAGAGAGAGAGAGAGAAATCATACCTGAAAGGGTGACTGAGAAACCATACCCTAGGGGTGACATAAATAATATCCTAGGGTTCACAGAGAACCATACCCTAGGGGTGACATAAATAATATCCTAGGGGTGACAGAGAAATCAAACCCTAGGGGCTGACAGAGACAATCATTACACAGTGCGTGACAGAGAAATCATTCCCTAGGGTCAGACATAGAAATCATTCCCTAATGGGTGACAGAGAAATCATATCCTAGAGGGAGACAGAGAAATCATACCTTGGGGGGGGGGGGGGGCAGAAAAATCATATCCTATAGGGAGACAGAGAAATCATACCTTGGGGGGGGCAGAGAAATCATACCCTACCTGGGCAGAGAAATCATACCTTTACTTAGCGGGTAACAGGGAAAGCATACCCTTGGGGGACAGAGACATCATACCCTAGAGGGTGATAGAGAAATCATCCCTTAGGGGGTGACAGAGTTTGGTAACAAGCAGAGACAAGAGACGCACGGGCCTTAACGATCACTCGAGTTAAAATATAATTGTTAGTTGTAATTGTGATGTGACAAAGAATAAAAGTACATACAAATGTATAACAAAAAACGTCTTTTTGACTGTGGATTGGCTTTCACATAGAATAAAATGGTAAAGTAATACTGCAATAAAGTAACATTTACCCTGTAAAGGGGAAATAGTAAATCAGCAATTATGTGAAAAGAATTCCAATGAAATACAAAGTACAATTATACCCAAGAATGTGAATTCCCCCTATGAACCATAGCAAGTATTACCCCGCCAAGAGGGGTATAGGGTTGGCGGAAATGACCCGAGGTAATGAAGGTCACAGTTTTAATAACGCACATTTAGACCTTTCCATCTACTAGCTTGATTCTAGCAAATCTGGATCTGAGGAAGAAGATTTTAAAAAATATATTTGACCACTTTTTGGCTCCATCACTCAGGCCCTTGGAGGGTCAGACCCATTTTGATTATATATAATGATCCCCATCTCACGTTAATGATTACCACCAAGCTTCATCAAAATACGACAGATAGGTTTGGAAGAGAAGTACAAAAGATGATTTTTCATATTTTGCACTAAGTAACCCCCTATAAACCCCTGAGAGGTCAGGCCCTTTTAGACTAAAAATTCTTATCCTCATCATCAAAGCATCTTTTTGAGGGATTTTTGTGAAAATTCACTCGTTACTTTCACAGAAGAAGTCTTTTAAGGGTTTTGCACTCTATAGCTCGTTATGGTCAGTCCCCTTGGGTGTCAGCCACATGTCTAGTATAGATCTGATACCCACATCAGGCTGATGGTGATCACCAAGTTTCAGAAGAAGTCTGAAATGTAATTGCTTAGGCACGACAAACGACGACGGAGGAAAAGCGATCACAATAGGTCACCTCAGTGACTCGGGCTAGACTGTGTGAAACATGGTGAAATACACACGAGAAATGGGCAGAGTGGTTTTGGGAATATGAAAATTATGTTTCAAGAAGTCTTGATATTATCTTTAAAATGAATATTAGATAGTATAATTATATCAACTAATTGAAGCTGCCGAGAACGTTTATATATGATAACCCTATTTAGTAATATTTATACCTTTAGATCTTTAGAAAAATGTCTGTGTGTGTTGAATTGCTCAAGCACTCAATACCTCTGAACATAGAACGTCTAACATTTCAGCAGAACAGGCCCACTAAGAATCCTCAATCTTGATGACGATGAAACAGGAAATACAAATGGTACAAGAAGGAATAGCAGACAAGGAGGCAGATCCAGGGGTCCAAGAATAGAACACCCAAGAAACCCCGAGTCCTCTCAGAGTAGAAGTGCAGGCAGAGGCGGTAACGCAGAGAGGGGACGTAGAGGAGATGGTCGAGGACGAGGCAGTAGGGGCGGAAGAGGCGGGTCTAGAGGAGCATCTGGTGGATTGACTCAGGGAGCTGCTGACCACCGAAGATATTCTTCTCTCAGTAGATTGGATACGGTATCAAACAGAGAGGAGGATGTACAAGATGCTACTAATGCTAGATACCGTGATAGTTCGAGACCAAGAAGAAAGGATACTCGTTCCAGACCAGAAAGAATTTTTGGTTACAGGAAACTCAGTGAGCTCAGTGAAAAGACCAATTCAGATGATGTTCTAATGGAATTACTGTTGGAAAGTGGTGGATTTCAAACTCTATTAAAGAACACTAACATGCAGATCGACTGGAGTAGATTGCTTCTATCTGTACTAGGAAAAGCTTGCTCCTCTTCTAAAAGCCACAGCAAGTTACAATTAGTGGGATTAATAGTCCAAGAGAATGTCATGATGCTTCAAGTGACCACATTCCTTGCAAAAATCAAGTCCAGGATTGCTGTGATGTCCCCTGACCATCTTCAGTGCATAATTCAAGATGTCTGCAAGATAATGAAAGAGTTGATGCAACGAATGCCACAGGAGGTCCACTCTGTTAGTAGTGCTGTGTTGATGTTAGATGCTATTGCTGAAGACCAAACATTCAATTTACAACATAATCCAGATATTTTAGGATTGATTAGTGATGTATCTACAATTATGAAAACACTTGTAAATGACATTGACAACCATAGAAGAGATAAACACATTCAAACTGGTGGCCGACGGCACCATAGAGACATGGAATCATTGCCTCCCCCTAACAATTTTAGAGAACTCCCGATACTGCCTGATCTGAAGGACCTGCAATTCAATGAGAGACCTTTTATCAGGAGCAACAAGATTGATGGAAGCTATGATGACTTGCATCATTATCTGGACGTACAGTTCCGTCTCCTAAGGGAAGACTACATCCAACCATTGCGGAATGGAATTACAGAGTACAGGAGGGGCAAGAAGGACGCCAAACAGAGATTCCAAGATATCCGTCTGTATAACAAGGTCAAGGTTATTAGACCAGTCTGCTCAAACAGCGGGATTCTACATGTCATACAGTTTGATGTGTCCAAGATGCAGAAAATGCGTTGGGAATCTTCGCGTCGACTTATTCATGGTTCACTTGTGTGTCTGTCCCAAAATGACTTTGAGACGATTCTTTTTGCCACTGTTACAAACCGTGATGTCAAATTACTTCAACAAGGACTAATAGAAGTCCAGTTCAAAAACAACTTCCAAAGTGTTTTTGACATCAAACCAAGCGAGGAATTCATCATGGCAGAAACTACAGCTTATTTTGAGGCTTACAGGCACATCTTGAGAGGACTTCAGGAGATAGAAGACGGTCTGCCGATGCAGCAATATATTGTAGAATGCAAGCAAGTTTTAAAACCACCGAAATATATACGAAACAATATCCACTACTATGATTTCAGTCCTCTTTTACCTAAGCAACATTCCTGTGAAGAGTACGTTCCAGTCATTAACACACGTCAATGGCCAAGTGCAGCAGATCTACAGATGGACAAATCCCAGTACCGAGCACTGCAGATGGCAGTAACCAAAGAGATGGCACTCATCCAAGGCCCTCCCGGTACAGGAAAGACGTTTGTCGGACTGAAAGTCATGCAGCTCCTTCTCCACAACTCTGATGTCTGGAGACGATCAGACGACACAGACGACGAAGACACACCAAACGATTCCATATTGGTTGTATGTTACACAAATCATGCCCTTGATCAGTTTTTGGAAGGAGTATCTGAATTTTGCGATAGCATAGTTCGTATTGGTGGGCGTTGCGGCAACCCAATTTTGGAACCTTTCATGTTGAGCAATCTTCGAAAGGAAGCTAGAATGAAGAGACAGATTCCGAAACTAATTTGGGAGAGGAAAGCAGATTGCAGGAAACAAATGAATGATCTCAAAGACAAAATTGAAGATGTCAGCGCCAAACTTGACGCTTCTCGGCTTGGTATAATGCAAGAGAAAGCACTTGAACTGTTCATAAAGGAGGAGCATTACACAGAACTAATATCCGGCCGTCTGAGAAACAAAGAACTTTCTGCAATTCAATTTTGGCTGTCAAGTGACTTGCAAAATGCCATTCCTCAAACAAAAGAAGTCACTTCAACAAGAACCTCTGCTGCTGAATATTCATTATATTCAAATTGGATTGACAAAGTCATAAATGGGCCATCATTTGAGCTTGGTAGTGAAAATATTCTGCAAGGAGACCTATGGACCAAAACACTCGTTGAAAGGTTATGCATATATAAGCAATGGGTAAACTCATATATATCTTACAAACAGAAATGTATTGATGATGTTATTGAGGAAATCCAGGGACTTGTAGAGGGAAACAAAAAATCCGACAAGACAGAGCTTCAACACAAGCAGATGCAACTCCAACGACTTCAAAAAGACGTCCAAACGGCAGAGACACAAACTATGTCGGAGAATGCTTTGAAGGATGGCCTCAGATTGGAGCTACGTCAACATTTAGAACGCCTGCTTAAAACAAAATCGTATACACCTACCAATTGTTCTGTAATAGAGCACTGGTTACATATAAACGATACGACTGATTCCCAAGGACTTTTCGCCGAGGCTCTAGCAGCTATATCATCAGTATCGGAAACCATAGACACCCTGGGGGAAGCCGAAGCCGCTGAACTGGAGCGCATTGTTGATGTCGGTGAGGAAGAAGATATTAAACAACCGAAACTCCATGATGAGATGTTGTCTAGGGCGATGGCTGATTTAGCATATACTTTCACTGGAACTGGCAACATGACTGAAGCTGCAGGGACTGATACACAGTGGCAGGTGGCAACTTCTACGAAAAACACGAAAGCGGTGATGCGTAGAATGCTGGAGCAGAGTCAGGCAATGTCAGAAAAGGAGGAGTCACGACAGCCTGCTGATGTCTGGACTTTGTCTGTCGGGGCCAGGTTTTCCCTTTACAAACTATGGCTTTCAAGGTATCAGGATTCCCTCAGTACGTCTATTCAAGATATAGTGCAACAATATTCAGATATCTGTGATGTATATCAAGAAGTCATGGACTGTGAAGATGTGGATATCATCTCGGGAGCACGGGTTATTGCTATGACGACGACTGGGGCTGCAAAATATAGAAACATCCTGAGATCTGTTAACCCCAAGATAATAGTAGTTGAAGAGGCAGCAGAAGTGTTAGAATCTCACATAGTAGCCACCATTAATTCTAACTGCCAACACCTCATTCTCATCGGCGATCACAAACAGCTACGACCTACACCTACAGTGTACCAGCTAGCTGTTCACTACAACTTGGAAATATCATTGTTCGAAAGAATGATAAAGAACGAAATTAACTATGTCACCTTAGAACTTCAACATCGCATGCGACCAGAGATTTCGAAACACATGCGACACATCTATCCGGATCTGCGAGATCATCCCTCTGTATTTGGAATGGAGGACGTCCTTGGAGTTGAAAGAAATATATACTTCATCGACCACAGTTTTCCAGAGACATTCCTGGGAGAAACGAAGAGTCGCTCGAATATCCATGAAGCCGAATACATCGTGTGTCTGTGCAAATATCTGCTCCAACAAGGATACAGGCCTACGCAAGTCACAGTTCTGACAATGTATACTGGTCAGGTGTTTGCTCTGAAGAATCTCATGCCTAAAAAGGATTTTGAAGGCGTTCGAGTGACAGCCGTCGATAACTACCAGGGAGAGGAGAGTGATATTATTCTGCTCTCTTTAGTTAGGAGCAACAACGATGGTAGTGTTGGATTTTTGAAAACAGACAACAGAGTCTGCGTCGGCCTTTCGAGAGCCAAGATGGGATTTTACGTGATCGGAAATTTCTCTCTCCTGTGTTCGAAAAGTAACTTGTGGACAAATATCGTTCAAACTCTCAAAGACAACGATGCGTTTGGGTCGTATCTGACGCTGAAATGTCAAAATCACCCAGAGAAAACTGTCAAAGCTTCACTGAAGAGTGACTTCAGCAAGACACCAAATGGAGGCTGTACCACACCGTGTGAAACACGTCTACCTTGTGGTCATGTTTGTGAACAATATTGTCATATCTTTGACAGTGCTCATGAGAAATACCGCTGTTTGAAGCCATGTGCTAACGAAATTTGCGATAAAGGACATGTTTGCACTAAGAAATGCTGGCAAGAGTGTGGGAAATGCGTTAAGAACATTATCAAGACCATTCCAGTTTGCGGGCACGAGCAATTAGGCCCATGTCATCAGGATCCCCTCACTTTCAAGTGTCGGTCGAAATGTGAGAAAAAGCTGTTTTGTGGTCACATATGCAGCGGAACTTGTGGAAAGTGTAAAGAATCCAACACCCACCAGATTCAATGTCAGGAGCTCATTCAGCGCAAATTGATTTGTGGACACTTGATAGAGTGCAAGTGTTACCAAAGAATTGAAGACTTCCCTTGCACGGACAAGTGCACTACTAAATTAGATTGCGGTCATTCCTGTTCTGGAACATGTGGCGGTTGTTTCCAAGGACGCTTACATATACCTTGCTTTGAGAAGTGCACCCAGATGTTAATATGTGGGCATAGGTGCGGTCAGAAGTGCGGTGAACCATGTCCACCATGTGTTAAGAAGTGTGGTCTTCGATGCGAGCACAGTGCATGCTCTGTAATATGTGGCAAACCTTGCCTCAACTGTACAGAGCCTTGTACATGGGCATGTGAACACCAAAAGTGTACGAAACTTTGTCACCAGATGTGTGACAGGATACCATGTGACATGCCATGTCCAAAGAAACTTGATTGCGGTCACTCTTGCTCTGGACTCTGTGGGGAAGTGTGCCCAAAGATATGTTATTACTGCGACGAGGCAAAGGCGGAGGAAATCTTCATAGATGCTACACCTGCCACTAGATTCATAGTGCTGGTGGACTGTACGCACACAGTTGAAAAGGTTACCATGGACACCTGGATGAACAGTGATACACCCAACTCGAAACCGTTTAGTCCCCTGGAAATAAAACGATGCCCGACATGTAGTAAACCAATCTTAAACAGCAAGAGGTATGGCAATATCATCAAACAATCAAGTGGCCTCATCAACGCTGTTAAACAGCAGCTTATTGGCAGTAAAAGGAAAATCCATACCCATTGCCAGCAAATGAAAGGATTGGTGGCAAAACTTCAAAAGGTTGATACGGAAAGCTTCAATGTTTTGATGCGAAAACTTGAACCTATTTCTCAGGTGACGATGGCGTCTCTTGAAGTGGTCGATATCCAAAGAACACTGCTACAATATATCAGCGACAAACTGCAGGATCTTCAAAGACTCCAAGTGACACAATACCAAAGAATGGGTTTGCAGGCACAAGCGTCACTCAGAGCATTAAAAGGATGGGTAATAGAGACAAAATTCAAACCTAACAAAACGGAGATCAAGTCCAAACCCCGAGAGACTTTCACTCCTCAAGAACAAGTGGAGGTAAGAGAAGAGATGTTAAGGCTATCATATGTAACAGAGGTAATCCGCTGCGCAGAGCATAGCCACTTGTCAGGAATACCAAGCCTGACTACCCAGTATGACGACCTACATCGTATCTTGGAAGATGGACGCTCTATGACGCAAAGTCTGGATGAGAAACTGATCAAGATTTTTAAGAGTTTGAATGCCAGAGACCCTTCATGTCAACCAATTGCCGAACAGAGATGTATACCAAAGTCCATGAATGATTTTGCTCAAAGAGGACGATGGCAGAAATGCAATGAAGGTATGTAAAACATATCTAATGAAGATTAAGAAAACAGAATATTTGTTTTATATATACTACTAGTCTCGAGTTGAAATAGTATATGAAGTTCTGTAAATATTTTCATTTTTTTTTTTTTTTTGCTTTTTTCAATTTCGATGTATTAAGGTGAATACTATTTTAGTGAAGATGATTTCCGTTTCTGAATGTAGAAATATAAAGCCACCACAATATATCTCGTGTAAATCTGCGAAATTTTATTCAACGAGCTTTACAGTAAAACACAATATTAATTTCACTTTAGAAGTCGATGTCGAACATTTAAAAATCACATTTTTGTAATATATAAATATCTCCCAGAAATAGTATTTTAGATATGAATCACTATACATGTAATGATATTCGAACAAAGCAAATAATGATGATTATGTTTGCTCGAAAATAAGCATATGAAGCGGAATTTTCTTTCTGGAATAAATCTATTAGGTTTAATATTCATTGAACACCGTTGTAAGTTTTAATTGAGTATCTATCAGAAGAGCAATTGATTTGAAGGTTTTACGTTTTTTTACAGGCGGCAAATATAGCGAATATTATTGTGAAGGTTTTTTTTTCTACGGTATTCAATTTTCACGGTTTTTTGTTGAAATATTATTTTTCTAGATAATATTCGCTGGCGAAATAACAAGCAAATTCATCAATACCTATCGTCGTACCACATTGTTCTGTGGCTAGAAGGCCAGAAATCCTAAAAAAAATCTCGCGAAATTGACTGTTTTTACGATTGCGCGAAAATCAAACCTTTCTCTATTCTTCTCACCAGATTTGTTTTGAAAGAACAATGGATTTCTATTTTTTACTATATTGTTATTAATGTGTATTTATTAATTCTAAATCATTACCGAAGATAACTTTTCAACTGTTATATATATTGTTTGTATTTAACATTCAACATTATATATATTTGAAGCAGAAAACCGATATTTCCACAAAGAGCTTTATAAATTGAAAAATAATATATATAGGCCGATATTGTTATATCCGGATTAGAGGTCCGACACCGAAAGTCAAAGCTATGCATACTGTGGTTCAGACGTAGTCAAATTTTCTAAAAAAAATAATATTTTTACCGACACTGAAATATATCTTTTATACTCTTTTGCAGCCAACCATTTGCTTACTGCTGAGCAAGCAATAGGAACAGCATGTCCTCAGTGTTTGGCGGTGAAATTAGCAAAGAATACCAACATACAACAGAAACCGCCCCAGGCTCAGACAAGAAACACTCTCCAGGTGGCTGAGAAAGTAGTAGGTCATAGAATAGATGATGCAGAACTCGCTTCAACCTCCAATACCAAATCCGTTCCTCATTTAGTTTCAACTGGAAATAATAGGACAGGTGAAAATCTGGCAGGGCTCACTTCAAAATCAAGTGTAGAGACGGAGGTAGCAGATGGGTATGTCAAATATACAGAGGAGGTGACTCCTATTCCAAAACCCAGGAGAAAGAAAATCGAAGTACCAACTGCCTATGATGTTATGGACTGGGAGGCGTTTCCTCCAAAACCTAGGAAGATAGACCAAGACCATGAGACGACGGATTTGCAGCTTACTGAAATGTCATTGAAGCAAATGCACGTTTCGGATTCTATAGGCCAAACTCAGGTTTCTCAAAACACTGACCGCAAGATGAATACATCGGAGAGGACCAATTCAGGTAGAATATTTTGTCCCATAAACAAGAAAAAAATCATTCATAGCCATACCTAATATTTATTGAAACATATTTTAACCAAGAATCTATGGAGGAAGTTGTTCAATTAAAATGATTGCAAACAGAATGCATTTGAAATAAAATAGTGAATATAAAGTACTTCTTTTAGCAGACTCAGATTTTAGCGTATCATGATTTTTTTACAGATTAGCGGATTGATGAATAGGAGCATCTACAATATGTGGTATAGAAAACAATAAATAGAAACGTCGATTAGTGCAATCATAATTTAACGAAATATTGAAAGCGCTGTAATAAAAGTACCGCTAAAATTTGTACGTTAACAGTAAAACAGCATTTATTGAGAGAACTCTGGAATAAGTCGACATTTTCTTTTTACAGGCTCATCAGTAAGGATATCGTACGACAGAGAAGCTCTACAACGCTTAAGAACATCACCTTATTCACGTGTAGTTCCTCCCTGTCTTCATAGAGCAGATCTTCTATCCATTCTGAACATCCCTAACGACAGGGCAACCCAAGTAACAAAAGGTATTTTATGTATTACCTTGATCATCTACGAGACTATTTTCAATGCAATATTCTAAACGTAATGTTGACGAAAATGTGAATTGCAAATTAACGTGGTGTTTAGTTCAGATTTGTTCAACACAAGGTAATAAATAATTTTGTTCTTCGAAATTTGAATTGATAGAAACTATAGCAGCAGAAGAGGATATGGAAGCGAAGAGTGAAACCATTAGGACAATGGCTTCCCCAACAAGAGAAGATGTTTTAAGCCGTGCCAAATACAACTCCTACGGCTTACAATGGACTGACCCTAAGCCTGTTGTTCCGGTAGGGCAAACATCTTCTACACCCGAAGACGCAGGATTAAGAAAGACAACCTTTACCTCTCAACCCTACATGAAGATGGGTATATCGTCATTAATAATTATTACTTGCAAGTAAAAAGTAACTTGGATCTCGATTGCATCTGTTTCATAACTAAAAGCATAGAATTAAATTATTTTATACTCAGACACAGAACTATGACAGGCGTTCATTACCTCTCAAACGGACGTTAAGACAGGTGTTCATTACCTCTCAAACGGACGTTAAGACAGGCGTTCATTACCTCTCAAACGGACGTTAAGATGGACGTTTCAACTGTTATTATCATTATGCAAAATCCTAATACTATGTGAAAAAAATAACCAACGAATATCGATATGGTGTTTGATTTATAAAATTAACAAAAAAATATGTTTTCATCTTCAAAATTTTAATTGATAGAAGCTATAACATCTGAAGAGGCAGTGGAAAGCAATAAGAAGGCGGTTAGGAAAATGAGTGTCCCCTCTAGAAAAGAAGTGATCGGTGGTGACCATTACAACCCAACTGGCTATCATGATCAGTGGACAGCACCTAAACCTGTTGTGCGAGCTGCAAACACATCGTCAAAACAAGCAGACGCAGGAATGCAACCGGCGTATGCTACCCTTACAACGGACGTTAAGAGGGGTAGGTTTTCATTGTCATTATTACGATGCAAAATCATAAAATTATGTCGTATATGACGCGTACAAATCTCGATGGCGTTTGATATATTAAATCAACTGAAAGTAAGGTTATTCACATATACACAAAATTTAAATTGATAGAAACTACAAGATCTGAAGAGGAAATGGAAACGAGGTCAGTTATGGATATAATTAGCCGTTTCCAAAGCAAACCCACCGGCTATCAGTTGACAGACCCTAAACCTGTTGGACATGCTGCAAAACCAACGTCACCTCAAGCAGACTCAGAATGGAGAAAGGCGTACATTACTCCTCAAAGTGACGTTAAACCTGGTAGGTCTTCATCTGCTATTGTGTTGCATTCACCTCGTCCATGTTCTTGACAAAATATAAGTCCGTAGAATTCTCTTTAACATTGAAAATTGAGCAACTTTCAATTGTTTTTGTCATGGTAGTAATTTCGAGCTTCCATTTTACATTGTTCTAAATCAAAATGCATTTTGTTTGTTGTATATTTTCCCCCCAAAAGTTCTGTCCTATAGCGAGGCGATAAATTCATGACTCTACCGATTTCATTTCGCAACAGATCTTCATCGAAATTTATACGAAGATCAAGAATGTGAATATCTCAGAAAAGTTCGTCTTTCTTTGTCCCAAGTCTCTTTTGCTATATATAGATCATATACATGGCATACAGTGTACAAGATGAACGCTGGGGTTTGGTTTTCCGTTAATTCATTCTTCATTTCAAAATAAACTGAAATGACACTTGCGTTTTAACGAAAATATTGCAAGTCTTTGTTTCCATTTTAGAAATAACGTCTTCATACGAAGAGTACCGATATACAGCACCCAACGCACCTGAAGTAGAAACAGAATTGAAAAAGACATACGATAGGATTAAGATAGAATCGGAGACGGGTAGGTTTTCTTACTGAATTCCAATTTTATTTTAGATAAACTTGTGATGTTTAAGTTGTTTCTAATGTTATCTTTGAAGCGAAATGACATGGCAGATCAAGGTATTTAGTTTATTTCAACAAAGCACAATTATATATGTTACAAATCTACCATTAGTTTTGAAATAATAGGATTGTGAAAAATCACATACAAAAATTGAAAATCAATAACGTCGCATGGCGCATCAATTTAGAACGTTACATTTTCGTCATTATTTACAAACTAAAACTGTGAGTGTAACAATAAGTTGCAGTAAATAAAGTTCATATTATGTTTTATTGGTATATAAACATCTTTAAATCAATATTATCAATTTGAAAATACTTTTCGCAAAATTTCAACAAGTAGTTTTATTTTTCACAGACTCTGTGCCTGCCAATCCACCAAACGTTGGTCAAAAGCAGCGAACGAAGATGTTGTTCCAGTGCATCGAGAACAACTGTACTCAGTTGGAGGCTCCTGGACTTTCCGGGCGATGTCAGGAACACTTTGCGATGCGCGAAGTGTCCCTACTGGAGAGAATAAAAAAGTACAGGAAAAATTGATTGTACGTGTATTTCCATGGCAGATATCACTTCGTTAAGCATACAACGTTGAGAAATGTACATTACTCTCGATTACATTCATAAAAAAGGAAATAGTTACGACCACAGGGAAATGTCCGATTCTATCGTCTATGGTTCCTCCCTCTGTGATACATAGAAACAAGAAATGAAACTTAGGTATCGCTGACTTTAATCTGTTGTCGCTATATATTATATACCTGTATATATCAATTCATTACATTTGTGAACTCTTTAGCATGTACGCGTTACCTGATATCACAGGATATGACGTCAATCTGTCCCTTATATCTATGTAATACAGAAAGGTAAGATCATATTATATTTCAATGCGGCCGCTACCTTCCGTAATTGCTGATCATTATGCGTCATTTCATGTTTTGTTCTGGATTTTTTTTTTTTTAATTTTTTTTTTATAGTTTTGATCCATGTTGTATTTAAGTTTTATTTGCGCTGTGAGGGTACCACAGCTTTGAAAACGTTTCATTAGGTTGTGAAACAAACCTAGTAATGGTGATTGGCCTTTATTTCCTGACTTTGTATCACGTTTATTATATTAGACTTTGGAACTAGTACTGTGAAAATATATATCAAACAGTTCACTTCCTTTAAGCAAAATCGTCAACCTTTCATTCTTAAAGAATTTATTCAGAGTGGAAGATTTCTATTGAGAAATCCGCGCTTGATTTTGAAAGTTGTGGTTTTATTGTAGTAGTAGTTTTGCTGATACAAAAGCTGGTGTAAGTGACACAAGACATAAAGTTATGATGTCTTATTTCACTGATAATACACAAGCAAAACAAAGATTTGTAAATAATGCATGTTGCAATGGACGTTTCCATTATTGAGCTTCAGTTCATGATCCTTTGTTATGATATATCATTAAGTGTTGTTTCAAGTGACCATGATCACCCACAATTTGATATTTATCATTACGATTCTTAATTCTTTGAGTAATTATTGCAAAAAAAAATGTCCAATATCTGCAACAAATATTGTAATGGATCATGGCATCGCAACACGATAGGCGTTCATTTTCATTTCGACAGACACTTTCAAGTGTAGCTTCTTCGGAGCGTTCGATACCGTCAATTAAAAACAAAATGCTAACAATATACAATATTGCTTAAGAAGCGATAATGTTATATTTCCTGTATATAGTGTACATATGTATAAAATTTAGTTTTTTTTAATGACACACTTTAATGTATTTCCCATACCTACTACAGGTTTCCTCACACCTGAGCAGGTTCGGGAAAGAATAGACGTTGGCCCACATTAGTTGCCTCTTATGTTATCGTTGAGTGGGATAAAACCTTGCAGATGGGGTTTTCTGCGTCTTCTTAGAGGACATTGAAGATATTCTTCTCACGATGCAACACTTTGGACCTCTGCTTGTTTTTTCGACGTTGTTTGTTTCTATAGGCATTCGTCTTCATATGACATATAAACAATCAAAAAATAAATTCCCTCAAAAATTGAATAAATATACAAGGTGTAAACTAAACATTGTGTTACCAATATTTACCATTTGTCGCCAAGTGCAGCCATACAATTATATTACCCTAGTCTATGCTGTAAATAAGTTAACTTTTTGCGAATAGATGTTTTCGCGACCATTCTATTTAGATGACTTATTTTAGAGGATTTCGGTAACTAATATATGCATATTCTACCCTTGTTTTGCTGTTTATCATATTTCATTTTTTATTTTATATTTTTTCTGCACAATATGTATGTCTATTCAGTATCCATGAAATTATAACGCACTCGTTATAAAAATAGTGTGTTATTATTTTTGCACTGCATATTTTGCTCTTACTGAGTAAACGTGAAAACAGCAAAAACAGCAAAAACACAGCTGAATTATTTTCCGTTTTAACAGTTTATAACTTAGTAATATTTTAATTTGTATAATCAGTTATATGATAAGGTACATTTTTTGAGAATGTGTCTGATACATTTCCTGTATATTGAGTGTGTCTAGTGTATCAAAATAGCAAGTCACATCTGTATATTATAAGTCACATTATTTAGTATATAGTGGTGTCATATTGTCATTTTGTATTGTAAGTCACATAATCTGTATATACTGCAAGTAATAGTATATGTAGATAATGTAATTCACCCTATCTGCATAAAACGCAAGTCATATAAAAGTACATTCCTGTGCTGTTCTTTTTAAACTATAATTGACCATATAGTACAGAACAAATAAGACCAGGAACATACATTGTTTATCCACTAAACAACATACTTGCTTTAAGACTTTCTAAATAGAACATTGTTATTTTTTTGCCGATATTTTTTTTCATTTAAAAGTAGTGGATGTTTCATTTTATCACATAATGTACTGTGTTATCAAGTGAAAATACCCATGTCATATTTTGTTTGCGTACTAACCCATGTAACATGACCTATATCAGCCCTGTGATTGGTTGCAAGTTTCAATTGTTTCAAATGTGACGTCGCGCCTAGGAAAAGTACATGACGTCTTAGATTTACGCACTGCGGAGTCAAAATGGCGGCTTTGTACATTCCAAGGTTGCATGAAAATTGTCGTTTTACACGAATAAATGCCACAAATCTTGATAGTGTGATAAAAAGGAGCTTACACTTGTTTTCATTTCATATGAAATTTATGAAACTCGTTACGAATTTTTTCATAAAACTCATAAAATAAAATGAAAACGGGTGTAAGCTCCTATATATATGTCATATTTTGTACATATTACAATTTAAGGATCCTTGTCCTACTGCAATGTGACTTTTAGTAAATCGTAAATATAGTAACCTTTCATTTATTTTGTTTTGGATGTAACTGTAGCACATGTACAGTTGATCCAGGAGACCGTGTAGCTTTGACGGTGAGAGCGATAGTATACGAATCTGAATTCCAGGGTTCAAATCCAGTTTAGCCCTGCTGATTTGTTTTTCACTCAAAACACTGTTGATGATTATGTTTAGTGTTATTTTATATTTATCACTTTTCATCAAAGTCCCGAAAGTTATGTTTTTTCTTTCAGAAGTGATTTATCGAAGCTGTAGTCATGCAGGAAAAACAGTTTGCAATGCGTAGTCAACCGTTTTAGCAGTGGCACGGAGACCCTTAAGAAGTTTTTATATATTAGCTTATACTTATATTTTGTGATATACATATTTTTGTATTAATATGGAACAGATTATTAGATACTGCAAAGTCATTTATTCATGCGGGACATATTTTGTTGTGGAAATGCTGTTACTGTGAATGTCGAGAATATAAGCAACTCACGAATATAAACAGCTTCACGGTGGCTCGCAAAATATTTTTCGACTTTTCATTTCTCATTTTTATCATGACATCATTGGGATCGTCATGACTGGTCATAAATACTGCATATTACTTATGTTTTACGTGATTTTTATCTTCGCAAAATTTCGTTTTAAGAATTGATTGCGCGAATTCAATCATGTCAATAATCAATTTGGCATACAGAATAAGGCATACACGTTGAACGAAACGCAAATTAATGTTCTCGCCAATGTTACGGAGACATCAGGTCACGAAAAATACGTGTGCACCAAGCATAAATCCTAACATTGTACATATATTAAAATCTTCGCGAACCAATCGTCTCAAGCCTGCCTGCGAATGTGTGGGTTTACGTAATAATTTATTTCATTTACAGTTACTGTAAAATAACAAAGACTAATGTTTTATATCCTATTAATATCAGTAAACTTAGATATAAGATTAAATAGTTAACTGGATATACGGTAAATGTACATATTTTAGTGGTATTCTAATTTTAGCGGTTTTAGCTCTTTAAATATTGCGCTCATTTGTGATTGCGCTTATTAAAGTTTTTGTATATACAGTAAAACCCTGTTTACTCGAACTCGTAGGGTCCAGATCAAAAGTTCGAGGAATACATGGTATTCGACGAATCCGAGGTTAGACCAACATCGTCATTTTTTTTGTATCAGGTGGGATATCGCGGATAGTAAATGATAGAAGAAAAAAAGAAATTAAGCAAGATGACAGCATTTAATAAGATTTAAAATAGCTAAACAATGAAAACATATAGCCAACGGTATCAAGAAATAAAATAAAATTCAAAAGCTGCATGTGTAATTCACGTACTTGTCGTTTAGACAAAGTTTCATATTGCATATCTTGTGAGTTGGCCAAGTAATCGTCGTGTTAATCTGTTAAAATTTAAAAATATGCTAAAATTTGCATCCGCTAAAATATGTGTTCTTACAGCATTCATGTATCGATTATTGTAGTGTATTGTTTTCAAACGAGATTTTTCAGTGACTTTTTCCATTGTTTTATTTTTTTATGTATTGTTTTCTTGTATGATATGATAAAGTTTTAACGTCGTTTCAATGTGTTGATTGTTGATATGTATCCATTCCAGTAAGCAAATGTGATACCTTTTGTAATTGTTTAAATGGAATATTGAATAAGGATTGAACGGCAT
This sequence comes from Chlamys rubida, assembly GCA_032359455.1. Taxonomy (NCBI): domain Eukaryota; kingdom Metazoa; phylum Mollusca; class Bivalvia; order Pectinida; family Pectinidae; genus Chlamys; species Chlamys rubida. The sequence continues at coordinate 1,558 of JAUMHH010147723.1, read as the reverse complement.
TTTTTCAATTTCATACCTGCATGAACATTGCAAAAAAAAATGCCGTTCAATCCTAATATTTTCATTCTAAATTTTAAGTATAGTATTATTTACCTAGATACAGACATTCCCTTATTTTTTCAATATAAATTGTTTATGTCGTCAGTGCAAACGAGATTCCTGGAACAGCCTAACGTCATCAAAATGTTTGCTTCCAACAGTTGTCTCGTGTTATTCGAGGCGGGAAGAGAAGCTTCAAAATGACGCTGATCAAATTGCGTTCATAGCCCTATGAATGCAATTTCTTATGGCAATATGCTTCTAGAGAAACTTGTAGTGTAAATGTAAATAAATTACAAAGTATTGTTTGTTGTGTGTGATAAAAAAATGTCATTGTATAATGGTTATCACTTATTGAAGTGTATTGTTTCGCTGTATGTTTAACCCGGTGTCGGTGTCGGCGTGCGCGTCTGTGCTGATTAACTAAAATAACCTCCGGTATTGGTACATTGATGCTGATATTTGACACGAAGGTTACATAGGAATCCAACACAGATGTAGTGCAGCTAAAATAGAAAAAATCTAAAATAAATTATTTTTTTCTATCATTTGGTCTATTTTTACCAAAATCTCCAAGTTAAATAATAAATATTTAAAGTGTTGGTGCAAGCGTTGAAGTTTGTAAATACGTGTACAACCTTCAGCATTTGTATCAGGATGCTGATATTTACATGGAGGTTCCCGAGGGGTCAAATATTCATCCAGGGATACTCAATAGAGTTAAATAAATATCTTTTCCTATTATGAACATTTTCACCAGTTAAAGTTTTGGTACACAGTATTGAAACTAAATATAAATATATAAATACGGTATGATACTTCCTAAATAATCCATAATCAGTAGACCTATGCTATATAAACTCAGCCTAAAATTTCATGCGAAAATACAGGTAGCTTTCAATCTCCTTGATGATTTTTTGTGTTGATTCGCATTAGTGTTAATTGGTCTGAGAGTTTCAGGCTCAATTTACTACGAGTTACATCTCAAAATCGATATTAAACAGGGAAAATATGGTGCGGGGAGTTTTTTTTTATCCGTGTAGGAATACAAAATATAAAATTCAATTTTTAATATACAATATCCGTTTTGCAAGAACAAAGTATTTTATTGTGACCATTTTCAAGTTGGAAGCAGTTCCATTTCAGTTCCTTTAAATCACAGCCTAAAATCAATACTCAACAGGGAAATTATGGCCTGGGAATTTTTTCTTGTTTTAATGCAAATTAGATTTTTTTTTTGATTTTTGATTTTTGCAAATATGCAAAAATATTAAGTAATGAAGTATTTCCCACTCTATTAAAATGGCATGCATAATAATTTAATAGATAAAATATAATATCTACTTGTTCTAGAGAACTGTTATAAGTCTAGACTATTGTTCAGTTCGTTCAATGTTAATATTTAATCAATTATTTGTGCTGGTATTATTAATGATATATGCTACACTACACACCGCGTGGAGGCATACGATTCCCACGTTTCGCGGTGGTGTTTTTTTTGCCCTCCACCGTGACTCCA
>JAUMHH010147712.1:0-20165 GCA_032359455.1 Chlamys rubida | reverse complement strand
ATATATATATATAGGAACCTCTTAAGAGGAGAAAGCGCTAGGGAAGTCGAAGATACTCTTGTCTTTTATTTATATATATATATATATGTGACATCGGTAAACAAAGTTAAAACGTTTATATCAAAGGTAGCAATATATAAACATAGATAAACAGTTATATTTATAAGTAAACAGACATGTACCTTACCACAGTCAACATAGTTAACGAAATCTGCTTATACTTCAACATAAACGTTGGTGTTATAAACAGTTTTTCTATTAATCAAGGCAGACTTACAAAGTAACCGCCAAGGAAAAGCAGAGAATGTGGGCATTGAAATGTTCGACAAGCGAAGTGGCAAAGAAAACAAGAGGCGTTATATCGAGATTTTATTTAATTTACATATAACTTACCACAGTAAATTTCGTCGGAGCGATCGTCACAGTCGTAAACACCATCACATATGTTAGACATAGGAATACACAGATAGTTGTTCCGACAGTGGAAACCTCCGCTACATGGATCCACCGTTGTCGGCGCTGTAACAAAAAATATATATCATTATACATGATCACTTGTCATGTAACAGCATGAGATAACTTTTTACGCAACCATTTTTGTAATTTTACAAAGTACAACAGTGTTCATAATGAAATTAAATAATTAACATTATTATTTAAGGAGATATTTGTCCTAATCGACGACACTTGTAACGGTACAGATCCTGTGATCATAAACCCTATCAGTGAGGCGGATATACTTGTACACCTGTAACGATTTTTTTATAGAATTAACTTTTTTCATTTTTCGACAGCACTTAGTTGATAAAATATTTTCAACTCATTATAATTATCATATGAATTAATTTCAAATAATGGCATTCTTTATCAACATCATATCACTGGGAACATCTTAGTTTTAAATATCATATGCGGTCTGGTGTATGAGAGAAAGCACTCCAAGTGACTCATACATAATTATAATAGGAAAAGTACACTTACGTTCTGGCGGTAACGACCAGCCTAACTCTATCTTCCATAACTCTGTTCACAAACAAAAACAAAAAATTAGAGGAGCACTAAGGAATGAAATAAATTATAGATAAAGAAGATATTGAAGAGAAAGAAGTGTAACATGATCTATCGGGTCTATTGTAGACATTTTAAACACATGGCTAACGTAGAGAAACACAATGAAAGCAGGTTCAATAAATAGAGTACATCTTCTCGGAAAATACTATTAGACACAGAGCATCAGAAGATCACGCTAACTAGATAAGAACAACATAGGCAAAAACGGGCTCCAACGATACGTACTTGATATAGAACACATGGGTTCTGGACTTTCGTCTGAGTTGTCGCCACAGTGATCCACTCCATCACAGGTAAGCTGGCGATCTATACACCACAGGTTACTACACAGGTAGTCAGCTTTCTTAGGACAACCATCTGAAACACCAGATTCTGAAAATTTAGTCATCATCTAGGAGTTTTTTGTCCATTAAACTTTTGTCGTTAAATCTAGTTCTTGTTGCTTTCTCCTTGTGTCCTCTCAATTTTCATCATATATCTTGAATAAGTTAGATGTTCGATTGCATTTCTTCATATCTTATGCAGGTGAAATAGGATACAGATGAAGACTTTATAGTAGTAATGATACTTATGATACAAGCATCAGATGTATTTTACAAGTAAATAATTTGCCAGAAGTATGCTATAGGCAAATACATCCTTAAAGGTATGCTACAGATGAAGATATCACCAGAGGTAAGCTATATACAGGTGAAGAATTTGCCAGAAGTATGCTACAGGTGCAGATATCACCAGAAGTATTGTGAAGGTGAAGAATTCGCCAGAGCTATTGCACAGGTCAACATTTCCAGGCTCTGTCTTATACAAATGACTGAAGACTACATACGATATATGAAGTAACACAATAAATCGCTACAAAGACAGATGAAGGGCACACGAATGTGATTGCAACTGAATTTGACCAAGAATGAATTACTTCTGCACCATACATCATTTTGGTCCTTTTAGGACTCATGAGTGATGCTTCGGGCCAAACAAGTGAAATCCACATCGGTCTTAACTGCTGTCCAAATAGAGGAAGACGTGTGCTTTACCCCTTAATTATTTGAATTTCAAAATTACGAAGTAAGGAAGCACTTATTTAAAAATGTACCTCGTCGATGCTTAAAGAAAAACGAAGTACTCTTTATCGTCTAGAAGGGCTATTCATGACTACCGCTAGGTTTTCCATGATGCTTTCTTGTTAACTCTATGCATATGTCTATTTCATGACATAAACGGTAGATGTATTACCGTCAGTGATATTATCCACGGCTGTGTAAACGAAAGTGAGGCTGTCTTCCGGGTAAAACGTTCCTCTGAGCCGGATGTAGAATCCCTCCTGACTAGTTAGCCACGTCCCTGTCGTCAGGTTGGTGGATATGAATCGCGCAGTCTGAGGGCCAATGGAAGTAATACCATCGTGGATATCCAAGGTATTGCTACCAGTTTCTAGCCATCCTAAAACATAGATTTTGATAGAGGAATTATTATTGAAACAATAATACGTTATAAGCTGGATACAATATGACCTCTGTGTTTTCGATAGTGATAAGGGTTCATTCTGTCGGGCATCCTTATGTTTCCTCACCAAATTAATTATTGATGGAAATGTGTCGATGTCTTCCAGTTTTTGATTAATTACATATTTCGGGCTGTGCCTTTTTATTTCCATTATTTGTTTATTTCTCTATAAGTTTTTATTATTATTATTATTATTCAAAAAGCGGATCAGGGATCCGGACCCTATCCCATTCCCCCTAGATCCGCATGTATGAAATGTAAACTTCAGTTATCGATAGATTCTGGTAAACACGTGTCTTCTAAACTAGAAAACGCAATGTAAGAGATCCTTAGGTCAATTTGAACTAAAATGTAAAGTCATCAAGTTTATTTTGAATAAGCTTCCCACAATAGCAGCTGTGTGACAGATGAAAGGGATTAAAGTCTGACATGCTGACACATAACAAAGTATGTACATATTGCACTTGTTAAACAACACCGCAGTCGTGTTCCACCACCCAGGGGAAATGTAGAACAACAATCGTCCTGTCTAAACTGACACAGGAATTTACAATAGTGTTGTCCATTACATGGAGATTCCCATCCCAACTTTGTAAACATGGACACAATTCATCACTCTATCTTACTCATCTACTCCACATATTCAATAGAAATTTACTTTTTGTTCAAAGTAATCCTGTTCTGAAAGCAACCCTAAACGAACTTTTTCGAACGTGCATGCTATGTCTTTAATACAAACCAATATATACTGTAATATAAGCCTCTGCGATGGGTATGTCAAACATGTCGAACTCAGCCTAGCTGTCTATGAGAATATGCATAATGCAAATTTACTTCCTATTCTACTAGCACGCATGTCAGTATAACAGGAAATAACAACACGCATGTTTTTCTCGTTCATCCAGAAATAACAAGGCTCAGATTATAGATCAGAATGTATTAAATGGTTAGACATATTACTCGGTGTACAGAAAACAAGTTACCATCGCCTAGCGAGTAGTCTGTCAGTCTCAACAGCATTCCCTCCATACTCTTACTCGGCGGTCTCTTTATGATCCAGATACAATCGTAGACCCCCGGGACAGAGGGGAAGGCGTGCGTTAACTCCAGCTTTCCTCCCGTCTTGACCGGAACAAAAGAACTGCAATCTGAGAGGAGACAAGCGTTACGTAAATAAAAACTGATCTTCCATATCTTCAATTCAAATTTATCACTTAATTACCATTTGATTCAGATTCAAATTCTTTATTTCCTTGTGTCTTTCAACACATCGGAGAGAAGACATTACCTTTACAGTATTTACAAAACAATACAATGACATACACAATATTATACATGTACATTATGAAAAGTAGTCTAACATATGCATGCACTTTGATCTTACTTCATATTATAATGATATACATAATATTCTAATTCAGTTAGATGCAACAACACATCATAACAATACAACATATTACTTTCAAATACATTATAATATAGCAAGTCACAAGTTAATATCACACTTCGTTTGAAAGGTAACGCGAGAGGAAGTTACCAAAACAACCAACACGATACATTTTTTATTATATTGAAACTCACGGTGACAATTGTTTTATATTTATGGACTTATTTACCCCTACATAACCCATTATGTTGATCGAGACGATGATGTCTGAGACAGACTCCAGGATTCGTATGCATAAAACAGCTTAAGTCCAAAAGCTCGACTTTGCATATTACCTTTTGTTCTTAGCATATTTTTTATTTCAAGGTCTATGGACAAATATATTTATATAATACTTACTGGTACTGGGTTTCTTGTCCCATCGCTTCTCTGTCAATGTAAAACATAAAGTTTTGATTATAATTATGTTCTCCGATGTGAATATCTCGATCCATTTATCACAACAATGTATGAAAAATATTTTTATTCAAAGTGAGGCTTTCAAATTGATCATAATGATAATTAACACTTTATGATAACGCACCAGTTTAGCAGGAAAAAAATCTCAAAGCATCCGCACAAAATTTCAAATAATGGGACTAAACAATAGTAACATCGGCGGAGTAACCCGAGAATCTGGCAGGGTGCTTTCCGCACCACATATGGTACCGTTTATAATGTTTCCCGGCAAATCAATTGCAATAAGTGTGACACCATGGTAGACCATGACATTTTATACATGATGGCGGAAAACAAATTATGATAAACATTCTTGACTTATTCAGTGTTTGCTTTTTTGTTTTGTTTTTGTTGAGCGTCCTTACCATAGCTACGGACATATGAAGACGTATGCAAAGGGACAGAGCGCCAAAAACAAAGGGTAGGCAAGTGAGAAAAGAAAACACATAACTCCCAAGTCTTACAATGGGGCAACAGATAGATTTTTGGCTTCTTCAATGATCCCTAAGCAGAAGACATAGAATAAAGACCCTCATTCTTCAGGAGACATCATTAATCACCTCTTACGATTACATGCAGTGGGGAAAAAGGCCTTCTTTTCAGTTATTCTTTTCGCTAACCTGCATGCTAAACGGAAGCTTCTCCGATAGAAATGCATACACGTGTTTTTATATATATACTAAGACATTTCTGATACTTGATCTAGCCAGCTCTTGAGTAGAGAACAGAGATATGTAAATAGGGGAGGGTGGTATGTTACTACTGAATGCAAAAGTTCAGTTCTGAAAATCGTTTCGTAATGTTGTTTATTCATAAATTATTGATGTTCAAGGGGGAAAACACCACCGACATTCAATAGCTATTGTAGAAATACAAGAAGAACCAAAATATTCATATCAGCAAGAATTGATACACATGTGTATCCCATCAGAATACCGATAGTCTCTTTTAATATCATTCACTTGTGTCGTTCAGAAACATTGAAATCCGGACAATCACGACTAAACACATGCATTGGTATATGTGTAGACCTTTTTAGATATGAATCATGTATTCGTATTTATGCAGACACTTTTTATAATATAAAAATATTATATTTATATATCATGTATAAGATAAACATAAGGTTCCCCAAGCACTCGGTCAAATCCTCCCGATCAGTCCAGTTTAACACAGACAGTACTATGTTAACCCTTTCACCCATATGTAACTTAAGTAGAATCTACCATGCATTGATCCGGATGAGTCCATTATGGTTTACAGTGGTGAAAAGGTTAATGGGTTTACTGATTTAGATATCTTACCGGAGACGAACTGGTACGTGGCTTTGAACCCGATGTGCTGACAACACTTGTGTGGGGATTTCCCTGTATTGAACACAACAATTATGGTGTTGGATTCCGACACCAGCAGGGGGCGCTGCTGTTTGCTAAACACCATGGACGGCGATGATGCATGCAGACCATCATATATCTGTAAATCATGATAAAAATAGCTATAAACAAAATATCATTGGGTTATGGATTGGTCCGAACACAAATAGGGTGGCATGGGTGTTTAATAATACACAAGTAAAACTTTCAGGCAATGCTTTTCCCCCGATATCCGATTTCTTAGGTATATGTTTTATGATTTTATCATTCATCAACCATTCATTGTGCCTGAGCAGGGAAACAATACCGGGGTACGGCGGGTAGAGCCGAGCCTATTAAACAAGAGTTTAACAGCGACAATAAAAAAGACAACGAAAAATGACAATTGGAACAAAAAGGAATACAACTGTAACGTCATTCAATTAAAAATAACAAACAAGACAAAATATGTTTTCGAGCGATGCTCCCGGGACTGTTAACGAACAGTCGTGGATTGACAAGTAGATAATTGAATCGCTGTATATAACCGCTGACAGAAGGGTGATGACTGTCATACTGTAAGTTATCTTCTCGCGCGACTTTGGAGAGTCAGCTTCCTTTTTGACCACCCAACAACATTGCTGAACCTGACTCATACAATATGCCATTTGTGTATCACGAAACTCGGTCGACCACCAAACGGGGATAGCTACACCCATAAAGCCGGGAGAGCATTGGTTTTTATAGGAATTTCAATTCAAATATCATTTCAATTTGATGTAGGATAAACTTCAAATGGCTGTTTTACAACGATAAATGCCGTGCTCATCCATAAACACCGACAGGTGTTTCAAATGGCACTAATTAAATGGGGGAAAAGTCTGCACTACTTTTCCTATCTTTAGATTGAGGTGCATATGACCGTGTATAATACCCTCGTAATAGTGAGCATATTGTCTAATGGTCTCTCCTCTCACAAAAAGTCGAAATATTTAATAACAAGATGGACAGCGATAGGCTAGCATTTTATTTCTCTTTGATTAAGATTCATGTGATGCTCTACAGAGAAAATTACCCTGAAACTCCATATATCACTGGAAACACATAATCTTCTCTACCATACCGCTTCATAACGAAATCAAAGTGAGGTGTGTTAGGTGGCCGTATCTCGAGGTAGGGACTATATCTCTGGTATGTCAAAACGCTTGTGATTTCTCACTGATATCAGCTGTAGAACTTCACACCGAAATTATAGGATAACTTTGCACTGATACAAAGCAACAAAACACCACGGTCGAATTATGTGGTAATTTTCACATTACAGATAAGTCTGGGGAGACAGGACGGATGCACACGAAGAAATAGAAGAGAAGTATGTTTCACCGACCAGGAAATAAAAAAGGTGAGCAGTACTAACGGTAACATGTGTATGGACGTTTTATATGTTAACCAAGACTTGCAAAAATACCACGTGTGTAGGAGTAAATTTGTTTACTTATCAAAATAGTTGATCAAAACTTTTAGGCTGGCAAAAACATCAACAACGGAAAAAAGTATGGAAGATATTTGATGATGTAAAATGATAAGATAACAAGAAATAACTGCTTTAAAAGCAAACCCAAAATGATCATTCATTAAAAATGGAGATGGTAAATTATATTCATTTATAGTTACAGCATAGAAAGAATACCATTGGGCGTTTTCACCTTAAAAAGTATATTTATAAAACATTGTGACACTAATTAGCGTTTTGGTCTTTTTGCATGACTTGAATTTTGCAATGTCTTACGCTTTAGAAAAGCAAATTTGTGCTGGTTTTTCGGCATTTTATTATGATCTTTGGAATTGGAATGAGCATAAATATATCTATAGTATGATTCATTCTTACTGTCTGAAACAGAAAGTATATTCCTCGCACGCGCGCCAGTGTTTAAATGTGTCAACAAATAACTAATTCATGAATTTAAAACGATTCTTCTGATGTCATTTGAACACGTTAATAAAAAGTTATTTGTAGGCAAAATTCTACATATCAATGCTTTCTACGACAGAATTGTCCTTAAACGTTAACTATGGACACATTTAAAGATTTTAAATTATTACATAATCAGACCGAAGGCGTGTTATTGTGTGATTTAATTGTACACTGCCCAAATGACTAGTATGTACTAATTAATTAAATCTTGATTGGTGTATCTTACCTGTATCTGACTGACGCTTGCGATGTGCCAGTCATCAAACGTTAACCGGATGTGGCCGTAGGGGTCAAGGTTGTGGATGGTGTAGGTGAAGGTTTCCTCATTGAGAGCATAGCCATTGGGGAAGTTTGGGGACGTGATGTGTCCGCCGTCAACCGGATCTGACGACACAGATGATACCGAACCGGTCCTCATCTCCCGCTTCTCTGTAAGCATATGAACCACTCATTGGAAACAGTTTTTCTCTTTATAGTTTTAAAAACGCGGCGAAATTTAATGTTTCAATACTGATCAAGTTTGTTTTTTAATATACTTTTTGGTTTCCAAAGCCTTCCATTTACAACAACAACAATACATAACAAAAACGTGAACATGATACGTTCCCTGACTACCCACATACTCACAAGGAAATAAACGTGAATATGATACGTTCCCTGACTACCCACATACTCACAAGGAAATAAACGCAGGCTAAGAGCAAACAATACACAAATCAAGTTTCCCAACAAGTCAAAACTCAATAACGCCTCAACTAATTTCGAAAATGAGACCAAGACTAAAAGACAGCAGGTTTTGCATAGTTGATTGATATATAGGTAATAAAAAGCCCAATGCTGACATGTTTTAAACGTGTATTCAACCACGTAAACTCCTCATGTCTTGTGTTTTACAGTCACGTCATTAATTTCATATACGATCGACATGAAGAGAAAAATCAAAAAATGCCAAAATGTCAACACTCAAAGTCAAATTCAATACGAAAAGACACCAGGAACAAGGCGACAACAACACTAAAGGCATACAAAAACCCTAAATGAAAGCTGGGTGTCCTAATGAAGCAAAGAGGCCAAGTAAGAGCATTTGTAATGTGGTTCTCAACTTACTGACCAATCTTGTCACAACAGTTTGTGTAATTTTAATATTGATTGACATCAGTTGATATACTACACGATGACGTTGTGATCTCCACTGCCATTGCGTTATGTAAAACAGTATATGTTTATGTACAATCACCATCAACTTTCGTTACGTGTGCTATGGATGGCATCTGCCACGTGTCATTGATAAATGAAATGTCAGTGAAAAGAACATGAATATGTTACCAATGTAACCAATGCATTATTGATTCGTATGCAAATTATTCTGAAGCTAATAAGGTACTATTCGTCATTGTAAAACCAGGGGCAGATTATCCTTATTGAACTCGTTACATTAGTACAATTTGCATTACTACACTATAGGGGCTTGTATGTAATCCGAAAGCTCCGTCTCCGTGGTCACCTGTTCCGTAACGTATTATAATATGTGCCTGATGAAGTCATATAACACTGCGGATTATATTAACGATTGTGGTCCCTCAGCTAGGAATAAAGCTGTGACATGTTGAATAAAACATACGGCGATATTAAAACCTGGTTTTTTGTCGCTTTAAGTAAGTTCCTTGACGTTTTAGGTACTTTTTCTATATTGCAATTGAAAGGCATAATGTTTGTTTGAAAATATTTGAATACAGAATGGTTTTGATAAAGCTAATCTAGCTGATCTTTATTTTTTTTACTTTTCTTTTGCTTTAACGATTTTAGCAATGAAGAGTGGATGATTTTCAATCTGTAACGGTATGACCTATGTTAGCGAAATGAAACGGTAGGGCATGGTAAGCAGAAACACTTTGTCAGTGATTGGCCTTCTCTCGCGCTGTATGCCAACACATTCCCTCAATCTCATCACAACTCGCTCCAACTCCAATTCCAGACGAAATTGAAAGTTTGGGTGATTAAGACGTAGCGATATATATTACTTCAATTAAATTGATAAGAAAAGGAAATGGAATTAAATGCATAAGCGAAGTGAGCACGTGATACACATATTTAATGGACAATGTCATGTTTTGAAGTGAATTTAACATTAAACGTTTTGTGATCTGGCAAGAGGAAGGTGTTAATAGAGGATTGATCGGGATAAACGACTCGAAGTTGTTACCGAAATACACCGCAAACACGTCAATAGTTAGACGTTATCGACGATCTCAGGAGGCGGCACATTAGTCACAGTCTCCCAACACAATTCAAAATTGGCGCAATAGGCATTCGACACACTTTCCAGGTGGGTGTTTGAATTGTTTGTTGATAAAAGTTTTTGTTTTTCGTTTGAAGTCAATTTACGAAACGAGAAAAATAAAATAAGTGTCTGGCCAACACAGAAGTAATGTTCGGTTAATGACGTGAATAGCATCTCCTGAGGAATTAAGCGTTCCCTGGCTCCTTATTGATTAAATAACTTTAAGGTTCAAAGGCAAAGCCGAGTGCAGCCCTCGGTATATGTGGACGGGCGGGGGCCCAACAGGTCAAGAGCTGTTCCGTGTTTGTTCAGACGTGTACTGGCATGTCTCTTCTAATTTAATTAAACCTTCTTAGATAATATTTGACGAGAGCAACCGAAAGTGTCATCTATGTAGCAAACACGTCGTTAATGTCAAACATCAACGGCTGACTGGGAAATTAGAAATAGGAACATGGACACCGAGCACACCTCTGACAAATTGCACATGACTTAAGCAATAGACAAACTATGACGGATGCAATTAAACGTCCTTTAAAAGATAAGGCACATAATGTGTTCGCGTCAGTTCCACCAAGCAGAATGGATTGCACGTGTAGACTTAGATTGTAGGATTCCTGTTATCTGTCACATGCTGTGAGCACCGCGAAGGAGCTAAAATTGTTGTCAAAAATGTCATTTTTCCGCATGAATGATCGAAACAGCTATTTTAGGCGTGTTTAAATGATTTCTCGTCCTAGCAAAAATAAAATAACAACGTTAATATTTAAACTGATTGTTGACCATCCAAAATATGATATGGCGTCATTCCGGAATGAAAAGAATACATTTCCGCTCCATACTTTAGTTTTATTTTTTTCGTTACCCATTAGAAATAATACGAGTATTTCTGAACAAGTATAGTGTGGGGGTTGACCCAAAGTCACATTGACAGTACTTTTACATGAAGGGTTTCCATAGCTCACATTGAAATGATTTTGTTATGAAGGTTGGCCAAATATCAAATTGAGACGGCTTTAGCATTGAAGCTGCCCTGGTTCACATTGGCACACATTGTCACGAACAATGTCCACTGGTCACATTGAGATGACTTTTGTATGAAGGGTTGCCCCAGATCAAATTAAGACTATCCTTATAAGATGATAAATCCCACCCCATGTTGCATTATGACGAATGTAAATTGAAGATACCCTCAGGTTACTTAAAGACGATATTTCAAAGACGGTATGAAGGTGTTCGTTGGTTATTTGGTAGAAAGAATACACCCATATTCAGAGTGCACGGGAAGGATAGTGTATACACGTACCAATTACCTGGTATTTGATCCGGAACCTCTTGCCCGTTTCGCCCGTTCCATTAGACATGCAGTGACGTATCCGAACACTAGATGAAATGGATTCATAGGTGGCGTTCGTGTCGTCGTTGTGGTAATTCCGCCGATAGAGGCCGTTGTAAGGCTTGTCTACTTCGTGTATTTGCACATGGTCACAACTGGAAAACATCGAATCACAATAAGTTTGTTAATAAGTTTATTGTCAATCTTTCTTTTAAAATAAAATCAAACGATAACAACGTGTATTCCTTGTTCGAAAATGCCTCTTATTAAACTTCACAATTATGATTTTAAATATCATAAACATAATGAAACAAATCTTCGAGTTGCAATTTTCCGGATACTATAAAAGAAAAGCTATTGCTACTAAGGAGAGGGAAGTTAGAGGTAGTCAAATTAGCCTCGTCACCTTTGTAGTTGAGTCTGGTAGAAAGGTGATCGTTATTGTCAAATTGTAGTAAATGTCAACATATGTAGCGGATAAAAATGGAGTCTTTAATAATGGAGTCTTTAGTATCTTCAATTTCAAGTTCTGGAGAAAAAGTGATATATTCGAAATCATCGAAAATTCCTGTTGCTATCGTACTCAACGACAAAAAATATCAATCATTCAGAATGTGAAACTCAAGGATTGATCATCATTGTATATATTCAGCGGCATAAAAATACAAAAGCATAGCATGCAGTTATTTCCCAATAGAATACCGATGGCATGTTGATATATTTTCCATCACATTTAACAAAAATTTTGCCGATCAAAAACATTGATCAGACGTGCGGACAATAGTGTTATTGAATATGTTCCTTTCGAGCATTGAGAAGTGCATTACCGTATGACTAAACAAGTTTGACTTCATTTAAATCATACCCCAATTTTAAGCACCTTGTCATGACAGAAACAGAATTAATAATTTTGACAGCATGCATGCATATGAGGTTTTCTGACCCGTTGTGCTGGCTCAATTTGCGTATCTGTGATGTTTCACGTTTGTGAAATAGCAACAAGTTTTTTTATTCGATTATATGCTATTATCATCACGACCAAGGATGCGCAAATCTCCAGATGAACAAAATCTTGCTAGATATTTTATGATATAAGATGTTTGAAACATTGAAAACTTGTACTCAATACATAGAGATATGAACACAAACTTCTCTGGTTAGAAACGTCACAGACTTTTTTGAAATATTGCACAGAGCAACACTAACCCCGGAAGACACAAGTTCCGGTGTCTTGTCTTCCTGTGTGCAGGACACTCCGGGAAGTGGACGTCCACGAGTTGGAGGCGGAGCCTACACGTAGAACACGCCTTAATTTCCACGTTACAGGCGTGGCCATGGTAATGATTGACAGTGTAGTTGTCCGGGTAATCGAATGACGTGATGTAACCGAAGTCGCCCTTCTCCACTGCTATCTTCACAATATCGTGAATCTTGAAACACGATGTCGTCCCTTCAAACAAAACATTAAAACAATGCAGTTTACAAGAAATATCGCCGCCGTGTACCCGGTATGAACTGGGTAAACGTATAGGACTTAATAAGGGGCAATCGCAGCGTTAACATGATCATACAAAGAAACAAAAGATGCATTTATAAAATTGTACCAAAAAAAAAAAATATATAACTTGCTGAAATGACAAAGAATTTTAATTGATCCAGTGTATAAAATGATGTCTTCGATCAGTAAAATGTATCGCTTGAGATGACACAGAATGGAATAGACTTCTTCTATTCGTCACTATTTTACTACTTAACTCCAACATACCTCTGTCTATTCCCGTCACCAGAGCCGATACCGTCCCGAGCATCCACATCGGCACCAGACCTGTGGAAACACAAACGTTTAAAATGTATTTTAAAATAACATAGTGTGTGTGTGTGTATTGCTATTTTTTCCTTCAAATTGTTCATTGCGGGTCAAGCCGGCTCTATACCAATGTGTGACAGTGGTAATAGGTGTCTGACGGTCAATTATAACGGGACAGAAACAGAAAATCATTAGTTTTATTAATGTCCCTAGACAGCAGAACAATCTTGTCTGTGATTGATGACAATCTCTGGCCCATAACATTAACAAACGGTGTTCACCAGCTCCCAACATGGCCTCGACCTTCTCCGACATTTGTTTACCTCGATGTAACCTGGCCAGAGCTATACCATTGACCTTATGGAGTCCTTTAGATCTTCATATCAACAGCTAAATCGACGACGAAGAACCAAACTACATAACACACAGTCGGACTGATTGCTAATTTCCGATTGTACATCGATCTTCATTACCGAGAAATCATATGATAAGTGTCGTTAACTCCATTGCTGATTATCTAAACATAGACAAAATGGCTGTTACTCATGGATATAGCCGTAGGAGAAACTTAGGTGTCTTTCTCCACAGTTTAAAGTAATTACTGGTTTCAGTCTGATGTTTGATTGGTGTCTATTTCATAAAACGTATTGTGCACTGCCGCACTTAAGTGTAGGTATAAGCTCGAGAAGATATACATCACACCGCGCCCGGTAGATGGCGTTACGTGTCCCAATCCGTCATAAACCTGATCACCTAAAGCACTCCATGCACAATTATACTGTCGTAAACTTTTCTATCTGCGTCGGAAATGAAATTGTTTGATTTAAGGAGGAAAGTGTACCGAACTGTTTTTCAAAGATAATTTCCTAACGACTAAAGTGTGTCTGCACTTTTACGGATATTTTATACCGTCTAAAACTCCGGGGGTTATAATCACTCCATCTACTTCCGGAACATGACCACATTTTCAGAGATTATTTATCTCTTACTCGACAATATTGCAGTAGTATATATAGAAACTAATAGCTGTAAATTTGTTTCGATATTTGGTTTAAAGTTGTAATTTCACTATCTTAACTGCAATTTTATTGCCAAATTCTTCACACGATGGGCTTGATTACAAACGCCCTTTTTGGTAGGTCTACATCGCCATGACACGAATGTTTATTTTCATTCTTTTTTTCCTCCTTTTTAATAACACACTTCAATAATATGTTTTGTCAGTTTTTAAATAATGTTTACTATGAAAAACCGACTGGAAGCTTTATGTTTTGAAAATAAATACAGTCGCGCAATATTAAACTATATTTTTCCTGACGCCTTCCTTGGCAATGACATCTGGTTCCTGAATATGTCCAGTCTGCCTTGTGTAAATGATCGTCCCTCTCTAACGGCACTTCACCAGGAGTCAGCATGCTGATTAATTTTATCAAGTTTCGTCTGCCACTAAACGACACCAACAATTACGACTGACTGTATAGCAAATGCTTTTGAAATACAATGAAAACAATACTTGTGTCTGTCTGCTATTCTTCTACATATACATTACAGAAAGCCATTCTGACCGATCTGATTCTTTGTATAAACAGGGTGCAGGTTATACGGGATTGTTTTTATAGCACATGCTTTTAAGATACGATGAAAACAAAAGAATACCTATGTGATTCTATTATTCTCCATACGTTAGAAGAAGTCAATCTGGCCGAGATTAATTTGTACGAGTAGGGTGCTGGTTATACGAGAACGTTTGGCCCGTGGGTGGATGGAGATATCACTTAGCAGCATACTTCGCCGACCTTCCATCGCTCACCGCTAAGGAAAGGAGAGGGTAGAGGGATATCACCACCATGTCATCATCACTGGTTGAGAGGGTTGTTATCGGACCCCCATCTCCTCGTTAGTCGCCTGTTAGCCCGCCACAGTAACATGTCGGCCCGGGTCTGGGCAGGGCGGCAGTGAGCATCGCCACTGGCAGCTTTATAGTCACGTCAACCGCAGGAATTTCTATACATTATAGCTGATTTAATCAAATCTCAAACCATCTTGAAGAGTTAACTAAGAGATATGTAAATAGCATAAAAATTAGTTTTTATACAATTTAAAACGTATGCCGATAAACCATATGACTAAGTGGGGAGGTGGTGAGATAAGAGTGATGTTTATACCCGTCTATCTACTAGATACACATCCCTTACATTACCATCTCAATACCGAGTTATGTCTCTCTGCTGATAGGTGGTAAACAAGCATTCAGCGAGTCTGACACGGGATACAGATCTACAGATTGTGACGTCACAAACCTGACACGTCACGGCTGGTGGGTGGAGGGCGACCCTCGTGGTCGAGTATTTATTACTTATACCGTGTGTAATGGATGGGAAGGCGAGGGCGATCCTCGCAGCCTTGTATGTGTTAATAATCATGCGTTAATCATAGCTATGATCTGACGTTACGTCATTCTTGATCATGTTACTATATAAATCCCTGTAGTATTATATTAGAATTTTACCTTTATCAACCGATCTCGTAATAATACTATCTAGTTTCAAAATAAAATAAATCTAGCACAAGCGCATAGCAGCATGAAGTCAGATGGTCTTACGTATACTCTAGCGTTATATCGCTGTGAATCGTCTACGATAGGGAAAAATACATTATTATCACTCTAATAATATGACAGTACCAAAACGTTCTAATCCCATAACTAACCAAAACGTTCTAGTACCATCACACTATCATTTTTTCCAAAGAACCCTTGATGTGTCGGTAAGCAACTGAAGGAGGCCATTAGAATCGCATAATCAGCAGCATAAATAAAGCGATTGTTTTGATAACGAGGAAACCCTCGGGAACCCTCGTTAAGTATGCACGCCGATACCAACCGATTATGTACAGGCTCATTAAGCATGCATATTGATATTAACCGATTATACAGGACATGTCATTGTAATTGGTAAGTCTCTTATCACGACCGCAAGTTCGTATACTGATAAATTACTTGGTTCCGTCCTTAAGACGCACGTGAGGTAACGACGCGGTAATTGACGAAGGACATTAAAACGCGTGCAGCGTCTTCGTGGGTCCTATAAAGGTTAATGACTGCGTGTAAAAACCCAGACAATCACCCACTTACGGCCGAGAGCTGTATTAACATACTACACACTGTAAATACACAGCTAGTTAGCTTAGCAATAGGATTTAATTAGACAAACCTGCTCCCAATGGCGCGTCTATAAAGTGCAACTCGCAAGAACCTGGATTAGTCTGCAGGTATCGTTTATAGAAACGTTATCCTGCCTCCTTATCAGCAGATGAATAGAGCGACCTGTAAGCCTTTAGTATATGTTTAAGACATTGAAGTACGTTTATAAGACACTGGAGTACATTACAGGGGACAGGACACTCGTATGTCTATACCACAGATGATGATCGTCAGATACAATGCCATGAACAACCCACGTGTTTCCAATTTCAAATAACCGAAGTCTACAAATCCCACATGAAATTCAATATAACTTAACAAACTGAAACTTCGAACAACGCAACTGTGTGACATTTCAAATGAATTCAAATAAACTATCTTATTTCGCAAAAACCGTTCAAACATGCCCAACATATAGTGTTGTGTCTACTTCCTTGTACTTCCTTGTACTGCTAGAAAATCTGAGTGATCAATACAAACCAGAACCGTCCTCCAGTAGGTAGGGAACAGTCAAGGTCAGTCCAAATTGTTTTCACACAAGCCATGACAAATAAAAGGCATTGAGATAGCAAGGACGTGTTCCCAATCAACGGTTATGTAGAACGGACCACCTATTTTTATTATGATAGGTCTGCTAGATGTATTTGGGATATTGCCTCGGTGTGTCTGCTCTCTAACGATACACGTGTAGGAAGGGGCACGGGGAGAGGAGGGGGCCTACAGATTACCCCCGCCGACATTGTTTTCCGTCGAGCGATATTCCCCTGATGTAACAGAGATAACCTCAGCTCTATGGGTTAATGCATTTTGATGCCATTATACAAATAAATATTTCAAAATGTATCCAGTTGCTGTATTCATGACGGCGATATCAGATATCTGGGTTTATTCGCGAGATCACCAGGACTTGTAGCGCCACAGGCAGAACGATTACATAAAAGTCGACCTCGAAAATAATCTCAGACAATAGTCTCTTCATACAGAAATGTTGGATCACATTCGTATATAAAATGCATTATCATGCCTCAAGGCTGCCGTTTTTTGCATCCTATGTCTCACGCCGTCTCTTGGTTATCAGCATTCGTATTGCTGACGTCACTTCCTGTCAGCACCGCAGTTCTCGAGGGCACTGCTATCACAAGATCGGGACGATTTCATGAAATCAATTAAGATATTTTTCAGTGTATGCAGCAGCGTACATTGTGGATGCCTTAGGTCTCAGAGAGAACACATAGGGTTGCACTTGAAATATTCCCCACAGTACTTAAATCGGTTAAAATGCCTGACATCGCTTGCTTTTGAACACGTGCAAAGTTTTCAGTCAAACGTAGATCATTTCACACTTAAAAATGTGAATGTCATAGTTAGTTTTACTTGAACAAAACACTTGTCATGTTTAGGAGGAAGTGTGTACTTGCTCTTCCATTTCCTTTGTTGATATTTTTTATCTAAATAGATTCCCTACTCAGCCGAAAAACCCGAAGGCCCGTATCATGGCATCAAACGCCTTACATCTTACGTCTATGGGTAGAGTTTATCATTTTGATGATTTCATTGTGTTTTAAGCCCCATAAACTGGCGATAAACTTGTTCCCTAATCGTCCTAGATGTGTAAGTGTTGACGTTTATTTGAGAACGTTTTTATGTCGGGACAAGTGGCTTTCGTTGTGAGGTTGTGGCACACGTGGAGCAGACTTGTATTACACGCGATATACCTAAACTGAGATAATGGACGAGAGGATGGTATGCTTAAATTTAGAAACCTGGAAGTTCCCTTCTGACAACTTCATTTTATATCTCATCACCAACTCTTCATTGGACTTACGTCAACTTCACGTGTCACATTGACTTACACGTGTCTTTGTTACTAAAAACGTATCTCTGTATTGCTAAACGGAAGAAACTAAAGGGTTTCTTAACCAAACACTTATATTGAGAGGTTGCAAAATTTTGGTTACAATGAATAAGTACCGTTTCAATTTACGTTAAACAAAAGCAAACTTTTAAAAGCAGGCCATGTGTCAGTATGACTAAATACGTGTCACTGTGACTAAGCGTGGAATGTTGATGAGAAAATAGTGTTTCTCTTTGCTTGTTTATTTGTGTTCCTTTGTAACGTTTCCAGTGTATTGTGTTTCATTTCTGTAAATAGGGTCGGCACCATTCGTTCTGACAGGCTGGTATGACCGGAACTACCAGGAACATTGCTGGACTGACAGGTCAGGAGCAAGCCAACACTCGCAGACTATTCTACACCCCAGCAAATCAGAGTTTTTAGGAAAGTGACAAACGGTTTTGGACGGTGTCCTAACCAATATAAAAAAACTGGCAAATGTCTGTGTTTGATGTGGCATAGCTTCAGATCTCGAGCTGTAAACGACCTCCAGAGATGAAATACGTACAAGTATGATTCGTCAATAATAAAGGCCTCCAGGGATGAAATACGTACAAGTATGATTCGTCAATAATAAAATACAAGTCAGTCAAATCAAGTCAATTTTGTTATATCGTACAAGTATATAGTTACACAGTATAAAAACATATAGTTACATAACAGGAGGGATCAAATCATCTTAAAGTAAAAATATATAGACCATATCATAATTTTGTTAAGAACAGTTATAATACGTAATATATTAATAATTTAAAACAAAATATCACATGTTCCAATGCAGAGAGCAGGTGATTGGGACAGCCCCTCCCTAAAACCCAATAACAATGGTGATAAATAAAATGAATAAATACATATATATAATATAGATATACTTTCCTAGTTCTACATTGTAATGAAAGTTAGGTTTCCAAGGGTTGGGGAGCCCCCTACCAGCGAGGTCTGCTAAATTCACACTAACTAGTAGCTAAATACATATTCGCACCATATCGTGAATATCATCAGTTTCCCATTGAGACCTGTATACCGACAACAGGATGTCACAACTTGTCTTCCGTCAGATGGAGATTGTCTCTGTACATGTTTTAAATATTGATCAGTTGGATTCAACTTGTGACTGCAATAAACTATTTATTTTTACAATGTCGAGTAACCAGGTAACGAGGTAAGATTTCAAACTTATAAAACAAGCTGACCAATGTTCTTACACTATTACATAATTTTCCTTTAACTTAGTGCTTTATAAGTTTAGGCCATTGATTGCTTCTGTCAGTGAGGTAAATTCTGTTTCAGAACTAGAGTGTAAACATTGCTAGGATGGACAAACCTACACTATTATGCCAGTACAAAAATTATGTTCAGGTGACATGCAACTTATTCTGATTTCGTGCCTATAATGAACAAATGCTAGAACTGAAGACAGTAGATAGTTTTTAATGCTAACTTATATGTGTATGTATGTTGCGTGTTTTTGGCTTCATGTTACTACATTGTATGTAACTAAAATGAGCAATAAATTGAATTGAACGAGAATTGTAAAATCTATAAAATATGATTAAGTTCCATTAATTAAAGACTGAAGTAAGAAAATTGTATCCATGCACGGTTCGGTAATCCGCATTAAAACCAAACCGACCATCAATTATATAATGATCTACATCCTTTTTATGAGTATTAAAGGTCAATTAGGTTACCGACTCAGCTATCCAGTCACGGCTATTCCGTCTTTTTGTATTGCAGAGTTATCTGTTCTTATGAGCAGGTTTTGATTGTTACGTCATTTGCTTGTGAGAGTAACGTCATCAATTTTTGAGAAAACGACGTAATTTTCTCACACAAACCAATGACGTAACAATCAATAC
>JAUMHH010147701.1:0-12759 GCA_032359455.1 Chlamys rubida | reverse complement strand
TATACACATCAAAACAAACAACACTGTAATACATAGCAAAACAAAGTACAATGTTATACACATCAAAACAAACAACACTGTAATACATAGCAAAACAAAGTACAATGTTATACACATCAAAACAAACAACAATGTAATACATAGCAAAACAAAGTACAATGTTAAACACATAAATAAGAACAATGCAATACAAAAGAAGACACACTGAACATTATGATATACATGCTGTGGATACTTGCTTTGTGCTATGTATGACTGAAAGCTTTTTAGGGAAGGGGGAGGAGAGTCATTTTTTTCAGGTTGCACGACACGCATTCAACCTCTTTTTCGTAGAGTGTCCAGACATGTTGAAGCTAAACAAATACGAATTGTGTCCATCTCTCAAGAAATAAAGCTTATTAATTTATACTTCCTCTCATCTTCATCATCTGACATTAGGTTTTTCATGTGCTGTTGATTTTTGGTCAGCATAACAGGATGGCCTGCAGTTCGAACCTTACTTACTGATCATTTAGAAAAAAGAAAAAGAAAAAAAAATATAATCTGTGCATGTAGCATTTCAGTAATAATTGTTCTAAATGTCCGTCAAGAGCTAAGAAACCTACCCTGACAACATATTCATCTTTGAAACAAAATGTTCAGTGCAACATGAGAACATATAAAACGCCTTGGTGTGGAATAGATTTGATAGTGCAAAATAAATTGCTTTGATTCTCAAACTTTAATCTATTTACTAATGCTCATCAAGCTTAAGATGTGCAATGACCTGCAGTAATCTAGAACACATTCAACAACTGACATGCAAAGCACGTGCATACTTATCGCTGTTCTATGGATACGCTATCAATGTGTGTGCACGGACAACGTGAGTATCCTATCATTACATTGTGCAGTATCAGGACAATGTTACATAAATTCATTTTGAGTTATATGCCTTGGGGGCAAAAGATCGGATTTGGTTGCACCCCAAAAAATAATCCGTGATTTTTATCAGCGAACCTGATACAGTGAACCCCCGGGAAGAGAGGGGGATATGATGCTGTACACAGGTGGTGTCAGGAGGCAAGCAGACCACCAGCAATATCGAGATGGGCGTGGGGAGCCATCCAAACCTGTAGACTTTACGGAGTTTTAAATCTACAGCGCCTCTCGAGCGGAAGGTTTTTACTGGTACTATGAAAGAGCAATTAAACTGTTTGATAACTACCTATCCATCTGTAAAACGAGGACTGAAGGGTAAGTTGATGTGTGGAGCCCTCTTACTTGGTTACGTGTTCGGGACCTGACACAAGTTAAGCCTTTAATCAAAAGTATTAAACAGTTGACATAAAAAATTGATCTTATCAAATCACAATAAGATAGTAGTGTGCTTGCTATAACACTCAAATAAACAAAATTGTTGTTTTGTGGTCATTACGGGCGACAATTTTGATTAAAAAAAGAACAAACAAACACATTTTCCTCACATTCACCATCTTATATTCAATGGTATGTTTGTATTCGTTTGTTTTATCCATATTCTGTCATGAATTTATTGATGGCTATAAGAGTGATGGAGATTTATAACAGAGTCAGGTTTGGTATTGTTGTAGAAATAAAAAGCTTTCGTTTAAATTGAAATGTGTGTTTACATCTCATTTTAATGGTTAAGGCTATGACATAACATACAGTTTTCAGCTTGATACAATCAAAGTATCATCACTAGAAATAAGAAATAAGGAAACGCCTCTATCAGCAAGTCGATTGGGAAAGCCAAGCAAAGTAAACGTTTACTGCGCCATATGGCTGTTAAAGTCCATCTTAAATTCATCAGTAGTCCGAAAGTTCAAAAGGATAGAAATACATCTGAAATATGTTGCAAAACATAATTATGCAGAATTAGCACCGAGGGATGAAATATGTTACAAAACATAATTATGCAGAATTAGCACCGAGGGAGGAGGGGGCGGGTGTGGGGGCAATACATCCCTATATAGCTTTACCAGGTTCATAACTGTCGACTACAAAAGACAATTAATATTTAAACGTTTATGTCTTATAAACCGTACCCGATATAATGTTATGTACAAGGTTAAGGTCATTCTCGGGATCTGGTAATCAACAGAGAGAGTCATCCGTGTTGTGACGTAAAATAGTCACGAGAGAAGAAATAGGAAGTACGGAATCCTCTATTTTAGAAAGTATATGTAGAAAGCCTAACAAAGTCTACATTTACTGCACCAGTCTTCCGTTCGTCTTGTTTATGTGGACCTTGATTAAGAAACTAAAGACAATGACATGCCATAAAAAGTGTTACATACTGTCAATGCATCAATAAAATATGACACGAAAAGATAACGAAGGAAACAGCGGAGACACAAAAGGATAACGAAGGGAACAGAGATGACACAAAAAGATAACGAAAGGAACAGAGGAGACACAACATGATAACGAAGAGAACAGAGGAGACACAACATGATAACGAAGGGAACAGAGGAGACACAACATGATAACGAAGGGAACAGAGATGACACAACATGATAACGAAGGGAACAGAGATGACACAACATGATAACGAAGGGAACAGAGGAGACACAAAAATTCAGCCAATACGGGGTTCGGGAATGTGAACGTTTCTTGTGGCACCAAACATGATATATAAGAACAAATACAAGAAAGTATGAGGATCATCAAGTATTTTAAACATAATGAACATATGTTCATTTATTGGTAAACAATGAAATCTACTTAGTGGAAGACGACATGTCTCTGGGAGGAAACCACATGTAAGTAACATAATAATGTACCCTGTCGGAACTCTTAAAAATACAAAAAGGAGAAATGAAGGATATGTTTCTAGCACTATGTTGCCTGTATCACATAATGTTGCTTGTTTCAGTGTAGTTAGGAATGTGTGAATATTTACATTTCATCTCAAAGTTCCGAGTCCTTTTGATATATTTTCACATAAATCTGCATGGTATGACAGGTAAATAACGTAAAAGATATTGAATTACATCATTTTTAAACATAACACTGTAAGAACAACAACTAGTGCTCTGCCAAATTTCAATAGCTTTATTTCGTAAGCTGTAATTTTACAAACAAATCAAGAAGCCATACGGTTGTTTGTACATCTTAGTTTTATCAAACAAACGCTCTGACCTCGCTTCCTTCACTAATTCCAATAAACCTTTTAGGGATCACGATCTTTCCACTTGGCTTGATCCTGAAGAGGAAACTATTTTCAGGAATGATTTACACTCATCACCTGTTCCACTATGACAATTATTGTTTGGTTAGTCACAAAATAGGGCATGCCGTATCACATTAACTACAATTTTGCGCAATACGCCAAATTGTTAAACAGGAAACCGGATACCTGTAGTGATGCACAGCACTGGGATAGAGGGGAAATCAGGAAATATTACATGCTCAATTTCTCTCTGGTTAGTTGGAAATTGGTCTGGATAAAAGCAGTGACGGCAAAATCACTGAACCTCTATAGTTCTTAATTAGCGCAGGATTACGACAGACTACTGTTGTAAGCGATTAAGGAGAAATCTGAAACTTTATTGTGAAGAATGCATGCCTGGGATGAATGTTTAAATTGAATTATTATTGCTCATGACTTCGGAACGGGTATTATTTGTACGGTCATATTATATTTGAATTAAAGATGACATGTATAATACAATTAATGAATATCTAAGATAACGATCACATCAAAAACGAGACACATGATAAAGGTTTACAAAATAATGATATTTTATTACCGAAATGTTTCTTTTGTTCAGTTCACTGCCGCGGGGATTGGTGGGGATGAGCGTTTAACGGCCTGCCCTATGTCAGTGGAGACTGCAGTAGAAATATTACTACTATTGTTTGGAGGCCTTCGTACAGAAACAGTGTGTGCCCCAGAGGGATGCTGAACTTTTGATCAAAGGTTTCATTTGTGCCTATTTTAATGAGTAACAGTCTCTGAATAGTTAAACATGTCACAGCGATGATGTCAAAAAATAAAAATTGTTAAACCTGTTTAATGAAAACAATATGAGGACCGAAGGTCTTTAATTAAAGTGAACTGAATGTTATGTGCTTGTTAATTAAGGGGAAAGAAATTCATAAGAATATCATGGCAACATCAGAACAATAAGAAATGTTATGGAAGCAGTCTTCACTGTGTGTTTTCCTCTTCCAATTCATTTTAAGATAATAAATGTCATGGCATAATAATGTAATTTAAAACGAAATAAAATAAATGCTGGGTGTAGATAGCGATCTTATCAGTCATTATAAAAGTAGCCCACTGACAAAGTTAAACCACAGCTATGGAATGTTAGGCCCGTAAACTTTCTCTTTCTGTGTAAATTACGAATGCTGAACAGCGGATGACTAAAATCGCAGCTGTTTAAAACCATCTGACATTACGAGAGAACAGGTTGATAAATATGATCCACCATCAAACAGAATTTGAAAACAGAAACTTTGGAAACCCAATCTTAGAAATATAAATATACTGAGTACACAATCCTCCGGCGAGTTACTCCCCTTGATCTTCCTACGATCAATATCGGGTAGCAAGGATTATTGAATTCATCATGATTTGATCCAGATTGGAGACAGTACGTAAACACAAGAATCCACGTGTTATTGTATGTGCTTCCGTAAGATATGTACGTCTCCTTAGCCAGGAATGTAAGTTTGTCAGTCACACGAGACGGCTTCAAAGGCATATTCTATGTCGAATTGCATTACGTTTAAAAATACAGAGGCTGCCTTACCGACAGCACAGTATCCGGTGACATAAGGTCACTTTTATGAGGATTTCTTAAACTACTTCCCTTTACATTCGAATGTAGTCCATCAACAGTTATGCAATTAAATATATCACATGTCAGTATAGTTTGTATACAATTTAGCCTTGATTTATGGCATATTTCTGAATTAGGTAATAACATTCTACATTTTTGTGAATACACGTTGAAATCACTTAAATTGGACACCTCACTATTTCGAAAACTTGCATAATCGGACCCTTTATAATCTAGAAATCTAACTAAACTAGCATCGTTATCATAACCAACTTTTGACCCCTTTTTATTGTCGATGATTAACTACGCAAACAATTTTCTTTTAACCTGTGTATTTCGGAAAGTTATTTATACCGAAGAAATATTTGCTCCGAACGAATGATTTTTCAGTGATGGTTACAAAACCTGTGTAATCGGAACCCCGAACAAAAATAGTAATCGAAGCTGGACCCTTTGTAAAATAGAACGTAGTTAACGTTAACTTTATTTAATAAAAAATAGTTCTCTAAACTAAACCCTAGGTAGAACAGGAACCTTTCTTATCCGAACACTACATAATATAGAAACCTCTCTATGTTGACCAACATAATTAATTGGTGTTTGTTTCGTATTATTAAAACCATGCAAAAACTGTCTAACTAATATTTTCGGTCGATATAAAACTGATTTTCGGTTTACATTGTGGTTGGTTTCGACAGCATTGCTGGTTTGTCAGTGTTCAGTTAATCAAATTTGTGAATTACACAATTTTCGGTGTAGATGTTTATACAGACAAAATAGTGCTCGATTTTGGAAGGTAAACTGAATTCGTTAAAAGCGTTATGAACATATATACGGATATATTTCTATTGGTATGAATAATATCATCTTGTATTTATGACCCTATATTCACAAAGAAATTAAAACACAGCGTACCAGGGTTTGAGGATGAATCAGGCCAATTTTCTAGACACTTACCAAAAACATTAATAAAAAATTATAGATATTAAAAATCCATTAACTAAAAACATTATTTTATAATGATTTGTCGCCACTGTAGCCAGTACCGACCCACCACACTCCCTTAAACGTCAAACCGATATGGTGTGATGGTTGTCACATTGGCCAATCAAAGCGGGGAAGACATCGAGGTGGGTGGGCAGGTCTCTTGATTTCCTGATATGTCAATAGACATGATCGCTTGAAACACAAAGGTCAAAGGTCAGGAAGCAACATTTACCAGTCAGGTACTTATACATTGACTTTCATAACAATGGATAAATATTGATGTGGAAAGAGGTTGGTCTCTGAATGTCAAAATCGACGGGTTCTTTTGGTTGCTTTAATCTCTCGTCGATCAGTGAATATGAGTTGGAGATGTTGCAGAGGGTACGGTATAATGATTTTAGATTTATCGTAAAACCCACGGATGTAGGACGATTGTTTTGTACACCAGTTTGTATATACTATAACACAAGCTCTGTGTATCAATGTTATCACTACTATCTGATAGGTGTTATATGCTTTATACCGGCTCATCTACCATGG
The DNA here is from genome assembly GCA_032359455.1 of Chlamys rubida. Classification (NCBI taxonomy): domain Eukaryota; kingdom Metazoa; phylum Mollusca; class Bivalvia; order Pectinida; family Pectinidae; genus Chlamys; species Chlamys rubida. Next base: position 6,439 of record JAUMHH010147701.1, on the reverse strand, counting down.
AAGAGAGAAATATCTGGTATTAAAATGTAATAAAACTGTAGGAAATCCCATGGGAGAAGGGTAATTTATGTTGGCGATTATGTATCCATACAGATTCACTGTCGCGTACGAACAAACAATGTTCACACATATGTCTGTTTCATAATTCGAGTTTATTATTGGTCGTTGACATATCAAACTGACTCTAATATATGCCAATTTACACATCACAGGTCTCAAAAATTACGTATTATAATTTTCGAAGTTACATTGGCTGTTCCCAGACAGATTGCACACATAAATAAACATTCAAAACACGACAAAACATTTGTAAATCAAATATGTGAATGTCATTTGCTTAGGAGTGATGCAATAAATTAAAGATCAAATTGATTATAAAGCAATTCACTGAGGCATATCAGGCTTTCAGGCAAAAGGGACGTAACACCCTACAGGACAACAACGTCTATTGGTTATCGTCAATGTCGGCGCGAAGGATTGGCTAGAAGCATTGCACAGTTATTAAAGTTTATCCCAACGAATTCGATGTTACAGATTTCGACCCTGCGAACGATTTATCAACAAATTTACATAGTTATCAATTCAACTCAATCAACAGAATTATTCCAGCAAAATTAAAAAAAAAGAAATCCATTTTGCATAATATAATTTCTGATGTTCTACGAAATGATATAATGTTATAAAAAAGGAACACACCGACCCCTGTTTTTCCCTTCTTCTTAAAAATAATATATTTAGAAATTGTATACGTAAAATAAACATTTGGCTTTTATCTCACATTTTCTAATTTTTCTGGAAAAAAAGAAATTGGACATTTCTGCACTGATATATATCTTAAAATATAATAATGTATATATTAAATGAGAAAAATACATTTAAAAGTTATTCTTATGCTGAATACATTTAATTAAATATTCATAATAGTTTTGGCAAAGCCATTCGTCTCTGAGCATGCTTACCAATATTGCACATAATCATGTATGGTATTAGCTCATACAAATGCAAATAACTATATCACACTAAATATGAAATATGTATGCATAAAGAAAAACAAAGTACAAGATAACATTAATATTTTAACTTTTACATTTTTTGGCAAAGATAAATTGGCATAATATGCTATGGCACTGGAAACTGAACTTATTTCAAACAAAATTATTTAATTCACGTCTATAAATGATCCGGAGTATTGTTTAAAAATACAGCTTTCAAATGGTTAAAATGAAAATTGAAATAGGCAAGGTCAGTCCTCTATTGTCGGAACCGTTTGAGAGGTCGTCTATAAAAAGTAGATAATGATCATACCGTTGTCGATTAAATGAAACTCGATATGGATCAGTAAGCTAAGATACGCCATCGATTTTCTGTCAGGACACCTCACCAGGCATAAACGCGTGGACGTTATCGATCACTTAGGTCCGACCTACCTCTACCATTTCGTTGAACTTGCAAAGTAGTTAATGAAATAATTATAGAACCCGACAGGTAGGTTCTCCCTCATTACAGGATTTCCCGTCAGAAATCTGTCTAGTAATGATACAGGGGGTCAACTGAAGTACATTCTTTCGATATTCTTCCTCATTATATAAAAATGGACGTACTGCTATGTTTGCTTAACTCTATTTCATGAATGATATTCTAGAATGTTTAAATATTCCCACACTACTATTATACTTTCGGGTTTTGTTGCCTATTACTACAGGAGAAAAATATCAAATTAGATTGTGAGTAGTTTCTTCTTCTTCCTCTCCTTGTTAATGTGCAGGGCTCCTACTGAGGCATTTCGCACAGGAGTGAAAACGTTTACAGCTAAACTGAAATATCATTTACTTTTTACTTTAAAGAAAACAATATTCATAAATATTGTCACTTAAATTGAGGTGGGTTTTTTTAATAGGATGGATGCAAATATTTTCCAAAACAATGCTTTCTCATTTAAAACGTCGGCAATTTGTCATTATGTATTGTCAGGTTTCCGTCGTTGATTTTACAATAAAGAATTTAGATAAGGTGAAACGCAAACATGCGTTATAGGTTAATTACTGTACTGTAATCACGTGATACATGATGCATTATTTTATTAAGTATTACATACCTTTATAAAACACTGATAAATAGAATTTTCACTCTTAATAAATAAAATTTCGATTCAATTCTGGCAAAGTTAACATGGACTAATAATTAAAGAATACATTATCTGTTGCAGCGAAATGTTGTAAACTTGTAATTTCATAAAGGGTTTCCATACGCCTTTCCCGTTTAGCTGTGAATCAGTTCAGACATATATATGTCTTCATTAGTTTTATCTTTAGTTCCACAAATCGGCCCTAAAAAGACGAAATAACAGAATCATGCAGAAACCTGTTTACGTTTTTGTCTTTCTACATTCACGAACTAAACTTGAAACAGTGTCGTCTTACTTCGTTTTTTAGTTAACTGTTCACGCTTATTCAGATTTTCCCATCCACTTTGCTTAAAGGGTTAATTGTATGTTGTATAATATCAAAAATGAACATGACAGATAAAGTAAAAATGAAATTCACTGTATACTTGCTAGACATCAGGTTATCAAGGTGAAGCAGTAAAGAATCGGTGGTTGGACTATCTATAGAATACGATAGGAATTCATATGTTTCAGTTAAACATTGAATACATAGAAAACAAATCTACAGAAAGCCGCGTTATTGCTTTACCTAAAGTATGAGGTATATACTACCCAATGCAGACATACAGAAATGTTATTATTTACCGGTAACACAATTCTCTTCATTATAACTAATCAAACTTCATAAGAAGTTTAATACTCATATCACTTGCACATCCATTGTAGTCCAACTTTGTGCAGAAATAATTTTAGGTCGAGCGCTATCGGCTGACGTTTGTCTCAATTCAAGATACATCGACAAGTATGTTGTAGATATATATTACGGTTTATCATGCTCTGTAATATTTAGAAATTGTGGCATCATGTTATATATTTTGTACGTTATTACGTGACTTTCTATACCCTGTATACATTAATTATATTGAACTTATAGTGTATCATCTAATGTGCGGCATGATGCTATATGATATATATATGTATACATAAATAATGTCACTTTATGTTTTATATGTTTTAATCAATTGCATGTTATCTTATTATTAACAATGTGATTAAAATAAAACAAAAACAGTAACATACTTATTTGTTTAACAAAATTAGTTTAACAAATATTTGTATTTCGTTAACAAAATAAGTTTAACAAATAGAAACATTTACCAACAAACCAATAGATTTTGATTTACTTGAATGACTCTCCAAATCTTATAAAAAATCCTCTCAAATAATTTGAAATCCTTTATTTTCTTTAATGTTTTAATTTAAGTTGACGATGAAATAGCAAAAGTATTAAGAAGAAATTAATTGACAAAAAAATCGTCACCTATTTAATTAAGTAGTTTAATATTAACCAGAAACAACCCATAATTTAAAATAATAATTGCTTACACGGGAATGGATGCGGTCCAATGATTTGGTTTGTATTTGTCAAAATAAAAAAAAAAAATGATTAAACTTATTATTGTTAAACAGATCAAATAGATCTGTTAACCATTTGTCAGGGTAAATGAAGTATTGAAGTAACAGTCATTTCAGTTTCATTTAGGGCTTCAAGATGATGAAATTTTTTGAAAGTGTTCACCTGTCAATATTGCTATAAATATAAGAAAGTATTATGATGGTAACGTAATGGTATGGATAAATTGTTTGTAGAAACATTTTTCTGGAAACATTTTTCATCTGAATTTTACAGAATAAAAAAAAATCATGTACATTTTTTATCCACATATATTCAATACTGACTCAGTCCTTATTGACAATTGCGTACTTTATTAAAATGAAATATATTTTATTTGATGTAAAATAAAATGATTGTAGAAACATCAAATGGAAAAATTTCTCTATGATACTGTATGATAATTTTTTTTTTTATGATTGTCATCTGAAAACAGAATTACGTTTTGAACAAAAGCACTCATGGTTATCATTCTGTTTATAATTTGAATTTCTGAAAATTGAAAATCAACATCATACTCAAATAGATAAACACATGAGGCCTGACAGGATTAAAATACACAGTGCCAGAAAAGGGTTTTTTAAATTTTTAATGCCACTGAAGCTATAATTGTAATAAAAAGAAATCTTACTAAGATTCGATTTCAAAACTAATTTTTAATTTTTAGGTATATGAAACAATATCCACAGAAAAATGTGAAGTGGTAAATCATCCACTTGTAGATATCAGACTTGATGGTTTGATTTATCAGCCAGACCCAAGCTAATTATTTGGATGGACTAGGTTGAAGTATTAGACTTTACACGCCTATCATTCGATCAGATAAGGTGATAGCTTTTTTAATTTTCTTAACTTCAAATGATTGATGTATATTCCAAGTATTGGAGTATTTTTCGTCTTATTGTCAATTTCAGTTGCAATTTTCTCATCAGCCCCCGGGTAAGCGTACTTAAAGGTCGTTATACAAAATGTAGCGTCAGCAAATAGCCTTGACATTTTTTACTTGATACACATAACAAACCCCAAATGTTCAATATAGTTTTACTATTCAGATTTGTTTTACTTTTGCAATAAGCGATGATGAAATATAAGATAGTAAGCAAGGGTGGAAAATGAAATAATTCTCTATCTTATCTGTTAAAAAAGCATGAAATGCTTCAAAAAAATAAAATATACATTTAAGTATTACAAGAAGTATAGTTTATATATTTTGCATCAAATAAAATTCACAAAAAAATCAAAGCTATTCATGCAACGTTTTCATTTAAAGTTAAAATATGCATTTGAATCTTTATCTTAAAAGAAATATTCAAAATCTCATATGAAAGACGGATTAAAAGTTTTATTTAAACCAATTCTACAGTCGGTATGTAAAATGATGAGTTTTTCAATACTTATACATTCAAATGCAGTTTGAAAAAGAAGGTGCTGGCTGGACGTGCTTCAAATGTGTTCTTCTTGATGAACCGAACAAGCTTACTTTTGCTATGTTACATATATTCTTTTATTCAAACGACAATGACCTGTTAGTATAATTCATAAATCATTTGTATTAGTGAAATAATCGAGGTCTGTTACAGTCCATATTGGGAACAGATAAAAATGTGTTCACTATCTCTTAGTGCTGATAACGAAAGTTCAAAGGAAAATATATAGCATGTTTTGTTAACCAATTTCGCATTAATTTTCTCAGGAATCAGATGTCAAAAAGATAAAATGAAGAAATTACAGATCAAAGACGTCATTGAAACATTGTCCATGTTGATTTATGATTCAATAAATATTTAAAATCTTGATGATTGTAACGGGTGAGGAGTAATTATGATATGACAACCTATGCATTCTATATGCTTGAAGATAAAACTTAATTTGTGCTTAGAATGACGTCATAAACCAATTAGCTATATCATGTTTCTTTGTTTGATCTACAAATGCAAGTATTCTTTCAACACGAAACTCATTGATTAGACGAAACACAGCCTTTGAAATAGTGTACTATAATATAATATCCTATCATTTGATACTTATATTGTCATACAATATACGTTCCCTCTACACTTATACAAACAGTATACAACGATTATGTTATAAAGTTATGGTAAATTTTGTCGATACTTAAGTATTTGTATGACTTACGTTTAGACATGCACTCATGAATAAATGTAATGAAATCATTTATATATATTATTGATTATGTATATAAAACCTTTGACGTTTTTGCACACATTATCGAGAATAAACTGAATGTATTTTTATAATGAAACGTATTATTCGTATATTACCGATATCATTGACAATACCATGGTGATATATAAATAAGTTTAATCAATAGATGGCCGACAACACAAAAAATATTTTCTCACTTTTAATCTCAGTGAAATTATGCAGTCAATCGCAACAGTAATTCAAATAAGTAAAACAATTATAAATATGTACCTCTTGTGACATCAACTATGGCCTTACCTGTATAAAATGTGACCATCAACATAACCTGACCTCTACCGCATGTGACATCCAACATAACCTGACCTGTACCTCATGTGACATCCAAAATAACCTGACCTGTACCTCATGTGACATCCAACATAACATGACCTGTACCTCATGTGACATCCAAAATAACCTGACCTGTACCGCATGTGACATCCAACATAACATGACCTGTACCTCATGTGACATCCAACATAACCTGACCTGTACCGCATGTGACATCCAACATAACCTGACCTGTACCTCATGTGACATCCAACATAACCTGACCTGTACCTCATGTGACATCCAACATAACCTTACCTGTACCTCATGTGACATCTAACATAACCTGACCTGTACATCATGTGACATCCAACATAACCTTAACTTACCTCAAGTCTCCTTCGACA